>VURO01050633.1:0-14547 GCA_015108175.1 Pelvicachromis taeniatus | reverse complement strand
AGAAAGCTAGAGTGTGCCACTCTAAGCTCACTTCAAAGGAACGAAGGTTCCATGTTCGGAACTTTGACGAATGCCCATTGATTTCAATACAGAAAAAATAAGTGCATAAAAATCTTATTATCTCAAAAAGTATAACAGTAATAACTACCAAGAGATATAGCGCCCATCAGCAGACATAGCAGAATATATTACAAGTTGAATGGTCAAAATCGGACAAAAATTCTGGGAGGAATTAGCGTCCAAAAAATTGGCAACTATAACTTTTTGGATCACTAATGTGTGAATGCTTCTTTAAGCATTCACACAACAATAACTAAGATTCTACATTAGGTTTTAATGTAACTGTAGAATCACAGTCTCATGGCACCATTCTTCCATGAGACGGTGAGATGTGCAGGAACGCCGGGCAAAAAGAAATATTGTTAGCAATATACGTGATAAACAAGCAGTTACAGTGAACTAGTCAATAAACCATGAAAACAACAGATAAAACAATCAACATGAAGCTGGCAAAATAACATCAGGTTTTGTGAAGGGTGCCTCCATTCTTCCCCTGCCGTCGGATTATTGCTTGTTGGCCTGGTGACAGATCCACTACTGTAATGTCACTCTACAGTTCACTCAGGCATGAAAGGTTTAGGGGCAAATTCACTGTCAGCCTGACACAAGTCCGACAATAAAGAGGACCAGAAGTGAGTCATTACCTGGCTGTGGTGTAATCGTTGAGTCAGTAAATCAAGACCAGCAAACAATAAACGTTCAAATATGACCAGCGTTGATATTGTGACTTGGAGACAGGTAGTTGTTAAATGACTGCAGAGGCAGACAAATGTGTTCTTTGATTTCACGCTGACCTGTTGTCAGCTGTTTATATTACGTCGTGTATTTCTACATGTTGTGTTTGTAGTGCACAAACCTCCAAATCTCCCAGGAAGAAGATCTTTAGTGAACGGTCTACACCTGCCAGCAGACGCACTTGATTCATGTGTTTATCTTCATCACACAAACATACATTTGTTGTATATTAAGTATCTTCTTTGGTGTTGTGAGGTCACTCAGAGAGCAGGAGGCTATAGTAACAGTTTCAGATTATAAAATATTATTGACAAGCCTCGCTCTTAGTCACAAACAGGTTTGTTGAAAGTCGAGTGGTTTCATGATTGTAAGTAAACAGCGGTCATTTTTGCCGTGTTAGCAGACACAAAGGCTTTTGGTCAGTTCTGTTATAAATCATGGGGAAATGACGAGCTCGGGCTTGCTTGCTGGTTTCCACTGTAAACATATTGAAAGCTGGCACACAATAGTGTCTGTTGGCAACCTGACTGCAGAGTTATTGATGACTGCTGTAAATCATCCTCTCAAGTCCATGAGTCGAACCTTGGCAAAGACACATGGGGAGATCAGGTATGAGAACCACTGTAGGAAACAGTTGTTCTCAGACTGTCTTTGGCAGCTGCTTACGGGTGTGTGTGTGTGTGTGTGTGTGTGTGTGTGTGTGTGTGTGTGTGTGTGTGTGTGTGTGTGTGTGTGTGTGTGTGTGTGTGTGTGTTAAGTACTGTCTGTGAGCACTCGTGCAATCCTGCGCTCGTGTCTGCGCTTCCTGTGACGGGAGCGATGCCTCGCTGGATGACCGGGCAGAGCTTTGGGCTGCTGTTTTGTAAGGATGATGAATGGCTGAGCTTTATCGTGCAGCTCTGTCAAACCCGTGTAGCCTTGGAGCAGAAGCTTCTTGTATTTAGTGTTTTGGAGGCAGAATAAATCGGAAAATCGGTGTTTGCCTCCTCGGCAACACGGCATCACTGTGCTGAACAAGCGAAAAACACGGTCGCTTATTCCTGATACGGCAGTAGGATGACATACGTACATCATGGTGGACGTTACTGTAAAAAACCTGTTACACTGCTTTATATCTGTGCTGTCTTGCATTAGTAGGCAGCTTTTAATCAATCAATATTTAGCAATCAATAGGTAGCGTCAGGGAGATGGATTGCACTGCCCTACTTTTTTATGCTTTTTCTACTTTTTATGAGCTTTTCATTTTCCCTCAGCACATCTTGGCTGCCTACCTGTTTATTCCTCGTCTCAGCACTTTGTGCTTACTGTACAAAGTGCTTCTTTGTCAGCATTGTTCTGTTTTCTTTCCCTTTTTTTCAGCTGTTGTTTACCTACATAACCACCTCTTCACCTCTTCAGTCTATTCATATCCCTCCTCTTCCAGTTTTATTTTCTTCAGATGTCAGATTACAGTGAATGAGAAGGATTCCAAGCACATGCATATTTATATCATTACAAATGCATCTTGTGTCTGTGTTTGACTGAAGAGTCAGCTAAATCTCCACGTCTAGAGAGTGCATGGCCCTGAGGCCTATGAATAACTGAAAACAGCTGCTTGAAGCTGCTTTCACACTTTTACAGATCACTTTGAGAGCTGCTGTGTTACTTTATTGAGAGTATTTGATTCTGATCAGATATTCTGCATTATTTTGAGATATTCCCATAGTTTAAACATGATAACAGTTCAGTAAAAAGTTACTTAAAAGTTTGAGTGTCTAAGAATGTATCCATGCACAGTTTAGACAAGAAGAGACCAACGTGACTGCTGTGAAGCGGATGTGTTAGAAACTATAGTGACAGATGTGGTGAACGATATTGCACTCCACACAGGTTCACTGACACCCCTGAACCATCTTATCCAATCATGGCAGCCACAAAAGCAGGCTTGTAAGGGTTGAAGCTTCTCCACATGTTGGTGTTGACGTTGGCGTGGGAGCGACACACGGTAGTGTTTACTAGCTTACTGCTACCAACAGTAACCAAAGCCAGCATCAAGACTGCCTCCAAAGCTAAACAGTGTTTCTTTCTGATTTGCAGGTGTTATACATTCAGAGGGGATTAAAATACTGCACACCAGCGTAGCCAACAAGCTCCTGGTGTGAGACACCTGCTCAGGCTGCCCAGACAAACTGCACATCCCATAAAAAGAAAAGCCACGAGTCTGATGATTAATATCGGTCCATAAAATCACACAAAAGTCTGTTTTTTGTTTCTTATACTTTATTAATCCTGTAGGGAAGTTGTCCCATAGCGAATTAGTCCTCTGCATTTGACCCATTCACCCAGTGAAGCAGGGGGCTGCTGTCAACCCAGCGCCGGGAGCAGCGTGTAGAGACGGTACCTGGCTCAGGGGTACCTGAGGGTTCAGTGGATTCGAACCCCCGACCTTGGTAAATGGACTGATTCTTATATAGCGCTTTTCTACTCTCCCACAGTACTCAAAGTGCTCTATACAACACCCACATTCACCCAATCACACACATTCATACACTATTTCTATACTTTTAGTTCTTCTAACATTCAGAGAGCAACTTGGGGTTAGTATCTTGCCCAAGGATATTTGGCATGCAGACTGGGGGAGCCAGGGATCGACCCACTGCTCTACCACCTGAGCTACAGCCACCTCATGGGGCGAGCGCTCTACCTGCTGAGGGCGAGCGCTCTACCTGCTGAGGGCGAGCGCTCTACCTGCTGAGGGCGAGCGCTCTACCTGCTGAGGGCGAGCGCTCTACGTGCTGAGGGCGAGCGCTCTACCTGCTGAGGGCGAGCGCTCTACGTGCTGAGGGCGAGCGCTCTACGTGCTGAGGGCGAGCGCTCGACCTGCTGAGGGCGAAGCTATGCACACATACCTCTTAAATGTCATGTTTGTAGGCTTTCTCTCATTCCTGTTCATTGTACCTGCATTACAAACTTAAATATCTATAAATGTTCATCAAAGTCAAGCTGAGCATCACTCAGCCAGCTCGAGCTGAGCTGGACGACATGACCATCATCTCAACGCCAGCTGATTATAATGAGCTTTTCCTCTGTTTCTGACTCACCTGTAAATGATTTATGGCTGTTTTTTAATGTTCTGACTCTAAATGTGAATTACATTAACCACTTAGTGTATCATGTATGATACATGCAGTTTCTGAAACCCCCTAAAAACATAAACTGCACAACACATTTTTAAACATTGTTTACACAAATGTAGCAGATACAATACAAATTAAGTCATATATGGAAATTAAAATGTCATAAATTTTTTTTAAGCAAATTTGTCAGATTGTTCAGTAAACACTCCACTTTCAAAAAAACCAAAAAACTTTTCTGTCAATGTTTTCATATTCCAGGCTTTGGGGGTTAAACTGTTGCATATTTAACAGATTTCCACTTTTTCGCTGCACAGTGATGAAAGCTGATCTTCTCACCCAGGCAGGCAGCTGGACGCCTACGTTTGTAACTGTAAGAACTCGAGAACGAGGCGATGCACGAGTTTGGAATTAATACCAGAGGTGCATCTAATAGAAATCCCGAGCTAGTTCTAATCTCAGTGACCTTGACCTCAAGGTCAGAGGTTTTGAAAAATGTTCAGGTTTTAAGAATTTCCCTCCAAAAAGTCGACTTATCCTCACGTAAGAAAGGCGGCGATTCAGTGGTATCTGCTGCACGTCACATTGCTATGACCGCACATGAAAATCACTGCACCTGTTACAATAAAGACCGTCTCAAAAGTACCTGCAGGTAGTAGCACAGTAAAGATTTTACTGGTCGAGGCTCGTTATCACTTTGGCCATAAAACTGTAATTATAACAATTTTGTTTCCATGAATATCTAACAAAACAAAATGACACTAATTCATACAGTGTACGTATAACCTTAACTTTAAAGCTTTAGAAGCTTCCATATAAGAATAATGCTTTAAACCTGGGTTGGACTGGGTGTGGAGCAGTTGACGCCTTACTGACTGATGGAGGTATGTGTACTCGGCTACGATGCCGGTGGAGTCATCAGCTGCAGCTGCAGTGTTTTACTCTTGTGTCATTTATGAAGTGGCCTTGTTAGGAAACCACTGGAAGGGAGATCTGTAGCTGTAGAGTGTGTTCTTAACCTGCCAGCATGTGCTTCGCTGGCTGCTAAATGAAAAAGCAGAATAGACCATAGATGTTTCTGTTCCCGTGGTTACCACATACTGCATACTGAGTATATGTGATCCGTCATGAGCGTCTCCATATATGTGTTGCTTCTTACAGACTATCGGCCCAAAGGAGGGCTGGCAGGTGTACAGCTCGGCCCAGGACGCTGATGGGCGCTGCATCTGCACAGTGGTGGCACCAGAACAGAGCCTGTGCTCTAGAGACGCCAAGAGCAGACAGCTCCGCCAGCTCCTCGAGAAGGTGCACACACCATTTTACCACCCTGGGCAGCACGCACCTGCACACACACACACACACACACACACACACACTGTTTTGTAAAGGATAGGAATAAAGACTTGACATGTCTCTACAAGCTTTATTTCGCGGTATTTTATTGTGAAATTGAACTAGAGTGGGGTGCTGCCAGGCCTTCCCTTTGTTTCTCTTTTCAACAACAGCCCATTACAAATTTCAGGCACACACAGACTCACCAGGGAAACCCATCAAAGTGCCTTTCAATTAGCTGCGCTGGCAGGAAAGAAGCAGAAGACGTCATGTAGTTACTTTACAACCATATAATGCACTGCAGCTAGCGTCTCGGTTTGTGCCTGGGAGCCCCCCTTTCAGTTTGGCTTCTTTGATTGCAGGTGCAGAACATGTCTCAGTCCATTGAGGTGCTGAACCTGCGGACTCAGAGGGATTTCCAATATGTCATGAAGATGGAAAACCAGATGAAGGGTCTGAGAACCAAGTTCAGACAGATCGAGGATGACAGGAAATCCATCATGGCCAGAAACTTCCAGGTGTTTTGTTTTTACCTGGTTAGCGTTCAGTGGACCTTTGTGTGGTTTTCTTTTACGCGCATTAATTGTTTTTATGCAACACTGATTTGATAACTGCCATCTTGTACCATGAATGCTTTCCAGTGTAATCAGGCTCAGTCTTTCTCTCTCACACGTCTTTGCACAAATTCAATCTGAAACTTTTTAAAAATATATTTCAAAGAAGAGACAATCAAGAAATGCTGAGAGTGATTACTAGTTGAGTCACTATGAATAGAAAAGCCACTGTTGTTTGAGGCTTAATAATAAAAAAGTAAAGCATATTTTCCACAAACCCTACAGAACTGATCCAGAAAGGTTCAAACCGGAGCCTTTCTTCACTGCTGGCACTGCCCTGCTCGGAGGGCAGGATCATTTCTGCGCTGGCAAATTGTCTGACACCAAATGAGTTGAAAAATCCACAACAAGCAGCTGGAAAATCAGAAATCAAGCTGCTGGTTGGCCACCAGCAAATTCCAATGTCGTTTTATGATTGCAAATAGGAAATCGGTCCATTTTGTCTTTAACAGTACTAGGTACCAGTGCGAGCACTACTTTATTCTTTCTACTATCGTTTCCTGACCAACTGTAATTTAGTTTTGCTAACTTTGGCACCTGCACACCGTCTCCCACCTCCTCCTCTGTTTCTCATCTCTGCGGCTGTCGTTTCCGTAGGAGCTTAAGGACAAGATGGACGAGCTGAAGCCGCTGATCCCTGTGCTGGAGCAGTACAAGATGGATGCTGCACTCATCTCTCAGTTCAAGGAGGAGATCAGAAACCTGTCTGCGGTGTTGACAGGCATCCAGGAGGAACTCGGGGCCTACGACTACGATGAGCTCTATCAGCGAGTGCTGCGACTCGACAGCCGGCTCCGCAGCTGTATGGGCAAGCTGAGTGAGTGGTGTGCACCGCATGTAGCTGATTCGACAAAAAGCTTGTGTTATCATCACAATAAAGTAAAATAAGAAGCCACGTGTGTAACTGACTAAACTGTGCTCATGTAATAATACTACTACTGTGTGTGGCAAAAAGCAGGCGTTAGTATGTTGTAGCAAGTTCCCAGAGGAGTACTGATGTGATCGGTCTGACCATCATGGTGAGTAGTCCTGCTAAAGAAAAGTCTAGAGCCACGGCTCATTCTGTGTATGCTGCTAGCAAAACGCTGCAGCACTTTATTGCAACATGTGAAATACAAAGTAACCAGTTGTACTTGGTATGTACCGTCATTTCCCCACTCAGCCTGAGCTGCCTTAGACAAGTCTGACTGTAACGTCTCTAAGTGTTCTTCACAGTGGTGACTAACAGTACTGTTACACTGTATATTTCCTGATCCCGGCTTTTGCAGCATTGGCAGCGTGTTTAGAGTCACAGTCATGCTGAGAAATGAAGCTTTGACAGTCACATGTTTTTCATTACTCGCCTGCGTTGATAAATGCGTGTTTCACAGACAGCTGTAGACGTTCACTAGTTTTCCTCTCCATATAAACAACCATAAGTGTGGCTTCATCACTCCATCACACCTGCTGTGTGAGATTTTCAGTGCAGTATAACGTGGCACACTTCAGCCTTTCCTCTGTGTTTTCCTTCATTAAGAAAGGCAGTCACTCTTCCTCTTCATGTGTGGTGAGGCTTCACCAAACAGTAGACGGATCGGCCGAACTGTCAGCGTGTTGCAGGATTTTAGGCCTTCCACTTGGCAGCATTAGCTTCTTGGAAATAAATCATTGAGCTACTGGACAGAAAATGAATAAAAAACAGTTTGTGTCTAACGAAAACCTCCAAAGTCGTTAAGAGAATCTGGAGTAAATTGTTCAGGATCACTTTTTAAAAACCCGTCTGGCTCATTGGAAGAAAAAATGTCTAACAATGAGCTGTGGCTTCACGCAGCACTGTAGAATAAGGTCCAGTGCAGAACGCCTGCATTGTAGAATTCCTTGTGACTTCAGACCAACGCTACAATGACCAAAAGACACGTCGAACTTCAGATACTTTGGTGATGCTTCGCTTATTTCTTGTGACAACTGTGAGGAATAAAAAGCGTCTTAAAGTCAGTGTGTTTTATGTGGAGCCCACGCTGGTGAAAGGAAAACATTTCAGGACGGCTGTAACGTTTCGCCTTAAATGTTCGAAAATCTTTAAATGGGGGAAGTGAGAGTAATGTGCCACGCCTAATTTCTTCTTAATGGGCCAAAAACAAGCTGTTTGCGGCTCTCATATCTACGAGTTTCTAAGTTAATCGATTGATTAGTCACTGGGCAACATTTGAATTGCATGGTGACTTTCAGGGGGTCTGTCTTCTTTGAGTGGGGGGCAAAGTGAACCAGTAGAAGATGGATTTCTTAATATGATGGCCATTTTAATGACCCTTGTTCTGGACTGGAAGACTAACCATTCATTACTAACTGTACTTAAATCAAGCCTGTTACCAAAATAACAGCTGGTCTGCATACAGAAAGAGCTGTGTTCATTTGTAATAGTTTCCATGAGCCACAAACACAGTTGTGCTTTAAGTTAAGCATGTTGCTCCTGCCTTAGTATGCACAGAGGGCACACTCTGTGGTGGAGCAGGCATGAAATTGGCTTGAGAAATGTAGTGAGAGACAAAAAGCGCCACAGCACATCTTATCGCTGCCTTTCTGTATTAACAGCGTGTGGGAAATTAATGAAAATCACTGGACCTGTTACAATAAAGACATCTGGAACCCGGTTTGGGGCATGGATGACGGATCCGCTCGCATCAAGCACAAACAACAGGGTGAGTCATGAGGGCGTGAGGGCGCCATGCATTAATATCAGCCATGTGTTGCTAAAGTGGGCAGAATATCACCGCAGTTTAAAAACAGACTTGCTTCATCGACGGGGTTCTGAGTGAGTCCTTTCTTTGGGGGGCGGCGGGGGTCATTTTGACAAGATGTACAAAGTGTGTCAATTTGACTTTGTGCTGTTGGTGGCTGCTTAGCACAGCTGATTCTAACCACCTGTCCTCTCCGTCACCGCCTGGCAGGTTTGGTATATGGACAGCTACACCAATAGCAAGATTGTCCGCGAGTACAAGACGATGGAAGACTTCGTGGCAGGAGTGGTTTCTCGAACCTACAGCCTCCCCTTTAAATGGGAGGGAACAAATCACATCGTCTACAATGGATCACTTTATTACAACAAGTACCAGAGCAACATCATTGTCAAGTATAACTTCGAGACGGGCAGCGTGCTGGCCCAGCGAGCTTTGGAGTTTGCCGGCTTCCACAACATGTACCCATATACATGGGGGGGGTACTCTGACATCGACGTCATGGCTGATGAACTGGGAATGTGGGTCGTGTACGCGACCAATCAAAACGCTGGAAATGTCGTCATCTCTCAGATCGACCCCGACACCCTGCAGGTCCTGAAGACTTGGACCACCGAATATTCCAAGAGGAACGCGGGCGAGTCGTTCATGATCTGCGGGACGCTGTACGTTACGAACTCCCACCTGTCGGGAGCGAAGGTTTACTACGCTTACTCTACCAAGACTTCGACTTATGAATACATCGACATTCCTTTCCACAACCAATACTTTCACATCTCCATGCTCGACTACAATGCCAGAGAGAGGGCACTGTACGCTTGGAATAATGGACATCAGGTAATATTTAACGTGACCCTCTTTCATGTCATAAAAACTGATGATGATTCTTAAGTGTGAAACTTTTCAACTGCAACTAAAGCACCATCGTTTGTGATACGAGGAGCTCCGTATTAACCGTGTTTTCTTCGATTCCAAATGGACTGTGGTTTCCTTACTTGAACTTTTCTAATGTTTGCCTGGATCCTCGGCTGAACTGAGCATGGACACAACAACTTAAACGCTTTGCTGAAAAACACGCTTCACAGTTTGTACACATTTGCGTTGCTGCTGATCAGACTAGTATGCCTTATTTGCTAAGTGTCAAGCAGACTACGCTTCTGCATGAATGTTACCATTTTGTCCGTAGTGATTTGCTATGACATGACTGTGTTTTGTTGCAAAATTGTTACTTGCGTTACAGTGTCAGCTTTCTTTGTCTACTTAAAAGTCTATTTAAAAGTATTTAAACCTTGAAAGTAACATGTTGATAATTATGAAATGTAGTTGCCTTTCTTTTAAAGATGGCCCTGTAAAACATTGGTGTTATGTGCGTCTCTGTGGAAGAACATTTGTATTTTTTATAAAACCAAAACCATGAGACGACATCTGTGCATTTTCATTCAAACTAATTATTGTACATTCCACTAAAATGATACCTCCCCTGACCTGACGAAGAAGTCGTTCAGCTGATTCCGGTCAGGACTCGATGCATCCCACAGTGAAGGCTTTCTGCCTCGCTTGGTTTGCGTCCATCATCGGCATACAGCATTCGTATTAGCAGGTATGCAGCAGATGGCTCTCCCTTAGGAAACCCGACCTGTCCCATCTGAAACAGGACAACGTGATGAACGCACTTCTCCTGAAGGTTGATGGCAAAATAGATGGTCCCCTGAAGTTCGGCACTGCCCACAGCTTTATTCTGTATTTTGCTAGGAAAATGGGAAATATGGCAACATATTGAGACTTGTGTAGTCATACATGGAAATACAGTATTTATATAGCAAACTCAGAGTTTGAACAAGTCTAAAAAGCCTCAAAGTCAATATTTGGCATGAGCATGTTCATTCTTTATCTTCTGAACATCCAAAGCTTCTCTTTGGGTGTTGGTTACCTTCTGTTCCCTTCTATGTCAAGATGATCACACACTACTTCAATAAAGTTGAGATCCAGGCTATGGGGAGGCCAATCCACGACTCTGTGTGTTTTTCTAACCAGGAATGTTTTTTATTATCAGCAGTGTGTTTGGGATCGTTGTCATGGCCAGATGTGCGATGTACTTTGTTGCTGTACCGTAAATTCCGGACTATAAGCCGCTACTTTTTGCACGAGCTTTGAACCCTGCGGCTTATTGTCGCATTAGTGTGAACAGCTCAGACAAGAAACCTGAGCTGAAGACAGGAGAAGACAGGAGACACAAACACGTTGACATTTGAACTAAACCCTAACTAAGAATAACTCCACAGGAAGTTAACATATTTCAATATAACCTAAAAAATCAAAATAAACTCAAAACGTCGGGTCAGCCCCTTTTTTATTTACTAGTATTTCTACTGAACTACAGAATGTGTGTACTTTTGCCAACTCTGGTCATGACCGAGGTCCTCTCCTAACCTCCCTGCACACATATTGATGTCTAATAACAGTTTGGATCAGCTGACGGGCCACATGCATCGCTGAGGTATCAGGCGTCTGCATGACTTTCTGATTCTACTTCTGTCCTCCATTCAGGCTCCTCAGATGATTCAGAACACACTGTACACCACACTGAGATACTGTATGGCACGTTTTCAGGTAATAGCTCTTTGGAAATCAGCTTGTTGGTGCAAAAGAACAATTTTACGCCTGTCAGAATTCATTATCTTTGGCATTTGAATAGATTTAACTATAGAAATGGGAATAAATGAAGTTATTTTGCAACAGCACACTAGCAACAAACTGCCTGAAGAGGCAATTTAAAATTTGCTCTTTGCTAAGTCGTCTGTTACGTGTGGAACCAAAGCTGGTTTGTTTCTAGTGTTCGCCGCCTTTTTAAATGATTCATAAGTCATTATTAAATGAAGCAAAAAATAAATCAATAAAACAAGCATTCCTCTGAAAATGAGTGACAAAGCAGCCGGACCTTCAGAAAACGTGGAGAGGTATTGCTGAACACTGAGTGGGTTGAGACTTTTCCACAGGATGTTAGTAGGAAGGAAGGAATTGTTTGCACTTGCAGATACTTAAAGTGGAGCAGTTCAGATTGTGTTATAGCTTATTAAGTGCTTCTAATAGAATATGTAAAGGAGCTAAATATGCTTAGCTATTCTACTGAGACTCTTGCATCACACCAGTAACTCGTGTGGATGTCACTTCAGGAAAGGAATAGATGGAAGCTGCAAGGTATTGTGATGCTTAATGTAACATCAAAAGACTCCTGCTCATTCATTATACTGAGGGGTAAAGATGATGCTGGTAGTAACAGCATCGCTCAGTAAGAGAGAAGAGGATATTCATGCACTCAGCATTAGACCTTCTAATGGCTTAAGAGTTATCCTTTGGCATTTCAGGCAGCATAAAAAGGCAATGAGCTGCTGGGATGTTCACTGTCCTTCCCTTCTTACCACTGTCTCGGTGTTCAGTAACAAAGAATATGTTTCCTTTACATTCCCCGGTGGTCAGCTTTGAATATGTCACAGTGTGGTCGATCTCTGTTTAATGGCTAAACAAACAGTCACGTTTTCATGCACACATAATGAAACAAGCCTGAGGTAAAATACATTTGCAGTGGCACACACAGACAAACACAGACACATGCTTGGGGGGGGGGACACTTCATTTCATCGGCGTCCATCAGAAATCACAGGAAATGGCACCACTGTCAGCTGCCTGCCACGACCTGCGAGCGCCACTGTAAAGCAGTATGTGTACACACTACAGTTTACTTCTTGGCTTTAAAGTACTGCAGTTTACTGTGAACACAGTTGTCACTCCACATGTGACAGTTGGGTCACATGTTCTGTAGTTTCACCTCTGTGAACCACCAGACTGGATTTTAAATCAAACAATCAAGCTCGACTTCGAGTTCAGACTTTCACATTTATTTCACGTGATTGAACACGTTCCCACACCAGAGTAACATTCTGAGCTTGTCAGTCAAAAATCATTAATCATTCAAGGTACATATATTCAAAGAAAGAGCAGAAGGTTAGCCTTCTAACACTGCATCAGCACCTGAAAGCACCGGTTGCTGGAATGTTTCATCATTGCCTGGGATAGTGTTACAAACAAGCATTGCTTGAAGTCGATTAGAATTACATGACACATTGTTATCAATTGTCCCCCATACTCAAAAGCTCAATATAAATTGAACAAATGAACATAGTTATACATGAGAGGACTGTTTTCAATATTTGGATGACAATCCTTTGCCCTCAATAACGACCACAGCCTGGAGTCTGTGGACACCCCCGACTGGTTTCTCAGAGATGCTCTGCTCTACCTTCACCTTCAGTTGTTGCTTGTTTGAGGCTCTCTCTGTAGTCATTTTGCCTGCTCTGCTGGGTTGACATCAAGTGACTGAGTCGGCCATTGAACCCCATTTCTTTGCCATGAGAAACTGGATATTGAAAAGCGACCCATGGCTAGGGCGGCGGTTTGCTTTTGCAGTGCATTATCTCTTTTCACAGTGAAGCACCATCTAATCATTTCTGCAGGATTAGTCTGAGCAGGGAGGGGAGACCTACACTTCAGATGTCATTCTGCTGCGTGCCCATGCCGTAACACGCTCAGCACTGTGCTGTTGGCAGATGATGCGGCGTGCTTTGGATTATGACCATTTCTTTTCCCACCCCAAACTTTCTTCTTCCTTTTTTTTTGGTTGGCGGGGGGGGGTGGATGCTGACTTTTTAGGAATTTTGCTGTTTGTAGAAAAACATTAGCAGCGTGGTCATACATTCATGTTGGAAACATTAGTCATCAATAATCACATAAGTATTAGTTTGTGTCTGCCATCTTGCTTGTTCTGTGTGCACAACCACAACACACAGTCATGAGTGTTTTACAGAAAGGTCCACCGTCATGATTCTGTGGTCATTTTACAACCCTGAGCAAATTTAAAAAGCATGAATATTCAGTTTATGGACCTTTAAATGAAGCTTTCGTTGTTACTCCTCCCCCTGGTGGATACACGAGACATTACCACGAGCTTTGCTGAATGTGGTTTAGGGGTGTTGCTACTCGTGGTGGTAACGACCACACAGGGGATCTCGTTACGATCAAGCACCCTCCAAGGACCAGCCAGGAAGTAGTGACAAGATCTGCAAGTGCTTTCACTTCAGTTGTCTTTGGTGAGCTGCTGGTTGGATTACCAGATGGTTGATCTGTTGTTGCATTTGTTGAGCTCTTTCCTTTTGTTTTTTTCTGCCACATGATGGCCTTACAGATGGTCGGGGTCGACTGTAGATGTTTTTATCTGTTTAGGTCATGATCAAATAATGAGTGGCCTCACCGGGCCATGACCTGCATGTAAGTCAGTTGTTCAGTTTTGAGCCGCTCAGTAAAAATGACACGGTTTCTAAACCGTTAATGCAAAACTTTTGTCAACAGCTTCTCCGCCCAAATTAAAGCTGAAAGTCTGCCAGTCTGTTCAGTCACATCGTGACAGCGTGAAATCCACTGAGTTGGTGTGGTGAGGCAAAATTACAAAACACAGATGGGTATAACTGTATGTGTAACTTACAATATATAACTCACAGTACTCACAGTACTGAACTACATTACAGAACCATGTGACTGGGTTTTTAATAGCTCTCACCACTTTCCTCATTTATGGATTGCCCATCAAAGGATCGAGCCTAGTGCCACTTAAAAAGAGTGAATGAATCATCATTGTCTACTCAAGTCTACCAATAACAGCAAGAAAAAAACGACCAGAAACTTCCCATCAGCGTTTTATAATTGAATCAAAAATGGCTCATGCAGAGCACTCTATTAGTATTGATCTTCCCCCTCGTCCTCGCTCTATACGCCATGTGACTGCTTGGACAGCTGGCTGCTTATTCATAGAGGAACAAACATCAGATCCAAATCTGTATGTTTGACCACACAAGTCTTTTTCTGTGCTCAGCGGCTGTTACAGGGTACAGGGCACAGGAAGGTTCAGAGGCTGTCATATCAAAGTTT
>VURO01050632.1:7737-21025 GCA_015108175.1 Pelvicachromis taeniatus | reverse complement strand
GTGCAGTTTGTGTCACAGTGTGTTGCTAGCTAAAGGTCCAGCTGCTGTATTTCACAGGAAGAGAAAAGAAAGAGCAGTAACTGTTTTGTTTTTTTGATGTTGTTAAAGAGCTGCTAAACAAACGGAGCCATTCTCATACATTTAAACCTGTCAACAGGAATAACACTTAAAGGTCAAGGGTTTGTTTGTTTTTTTCACACACTTTATTCATGCAGCTCTACCTTGTCCTTCTGAGGACACCACACTGCTCCCTCCTCCTCCAGCAGCATCATTAGAAGGAGAGACGTGATTAGATGATGGAGGTCAGGTGTGATTCAGTCTCCCCTGACACTCGCTGAGTCGCTCAGGCTCAATGAAACATGCTTTCAGTCTTTGTCTTCAATGCCACACAGGCCCTGTCATTCCGCTCAGGTGAAGGCGTCCATGCAGACTTCCAGAAACTGAACGCTGACATCAACTCACCATCTGCATCCTACATCCTGAAACTAGCCAACCGTCTTTATGGAGAAAACACTGCCCACTTCCTCCCAGTGAGTGTCCACATCGCTTATTCTCCTCAAGTTCTTCATTACAAAAACTGGATTAATAAACAGATGTCTGCTCTCTGCAGGACTTCCTTGAAGCCACACAGAAGTACTACCAGGCAGACCTGAAGGCTGTGGACTTCATCGGAGCTCCAGAGGCGTGCAGAGCAGAGATCAACAGCTGGGTCAAGCAGCAGACGGAAAGTGAGACTGTGCATCTTCCACAGGCTGAACAGCAGAGAATCGTTTTAGCATCCTCTGTGGATTTTAATGACATATTGTTCTGTTTCTGTATTTCCTGTCAGATAAGATAAAAGACCTTCTGAAGCCAGGAACAGTCGACACAGATACCAGACTGGCTCTGGTCAATGCTGTGTACTTCAAGGGCAGTTGGAGGAACCCATTTGATGAGGCAAACACCAAAGAGATGCCCTTTAAAGTCAAACAGGTAGAAATTTATCTGAAGGTTACAAAATCTGCACACAAAGTTTGAATACAGGAAATAGTTTAAAATGTTTAAGGTAAGCACCACCAGAAGCTTTATAGTAACATGATCTGGTTGCCTCGATGTCCTGTGTGTCAGAATGAGACCGTACCAGTCCAGATGATGTACCTGAGGAAGAAGCTGCCCTACAACTACGTTCCCGACCATGATTTGCAGATCCTGGAGCTGCCCTATGTGGGTGAGGAGCTCAGCATGTTCATTCTGCTGCCTAAGGAGTCCTCAGACGGCTCAGACCCTCTGCTGAAGGTACACAGCCTAGAAACAAGTTCATGTAACGAAAAGCCATGAAATGCTCTTCTTGTAGCATCCCTGACTGAATGGTATCTTATACTGATGCTTCATTTAATTTTTATTAGAGATGTGGTTCATTGAAACAAAAGATTAAGACACCGTCAAAAACCAAAATATTCAAAAATTAAAAGATTAAAGAAAGACATTTCTCCTGTACACATATAAACTGTAACATGCACATCAAATTTATGCTTTATATCATGAATCTTAAGCATAATATTTTCACCTCTCAATCCTACATAATCAAAGTTGTCAAGTCCTTTCACTGGAAATTAAAATTCTTCTATAACATTACTTCAGTTCACACAATTCACTCTTACTTCGCTAGCTTACAACTACACAAACTCTAAACAACATTTTGATTGCACATAACTTATTACATTCATGGAAACATTAACAAACGTTGTGTCACTCTCAGTCGGGTACTAATTAACACAGACAATGTACATATCTATCTTAAGGTACACTTTTTACTATATCGTAAATCCCACGTTACTAATAAGCCTTTATCCTGTTTTTTGCGCTAGTTTCCTGTTTCACAATAAAAGCAAGGACTTCAAAATAAAACCGACATACTTTTAAAACAAATATACGTGAAAATATTACCGATTCAAAGGTCATTTACACTTCTACTTCACTTCAGTTTACTTTATGAAATTTGATAATTTAGGAATTTAACAGGCAGCTCCTGATTTCATGTATAAAATGAATTTAAATATGAGCAAAATAAATATGACAAACTGTATTAACTGTGTTCCAGCTGGAGAATGAGCTAACGCAGGAGAGGCTGAATGAATGGACCGAAAAGAAAAGCATGCGCACCCATTCAAAAGTTCTCGTTCACCTGCCAAAGTTCAAGCTGGAGGAAGACTACGAGCTAAATGAACCTCTGGCGAAACTTGGAATCAAGAACGTGTTCTGTGCAGGAAGTGCTGACCTGTCTGGCATGAACGGTGAAGGGAAGCTCTTCCTGTCTACGGTGGTCCACAAGGCCTTTGTGGAGGTGAACGAGGAGGGCACGGAGGCCGCAGCAGTCACAAGTGTTCTGGCGATGCTGGAATGTTTTATAAAGGACACAGAATTCAGAGCAGATCACCCCTTCCTCTTCTTCATCAGACACAATAAGACCAAGTCCATCCTGTTCTTTGGCAGGTTCTCTTCTCCTCAGGAGAGAGAAGCAGCAGAGGAAGAAGATGATGCAATTCAAAAAAAAATACCTGAACTAAATTAAATGGAGTTTTGTGTTGTGATGTTTTGCTAATTATAAAACTGTTTTTTTCCACTGAACAATTTGATTACTTCATCAGACACGTGTGTCTCTTCTATAAAATATTGTGCTTTTACAAAATAGATGGTACTTGTATAAAAGCACAAGTTGTAGCAGCTTTGGAGAACATAGACACTGTGTCCTCCAGACTGATGAGGAAAATCCATCTTATTATCAGGAGCCTGCATCTCTGATGTTATGATGGTGCATTAGTGTCTATGGAACAGGCAGCTTGCTCTGGAACAGCCCCAGCAATGCTGAAAGGTACAATGGGATGCGAAAGTTTGGCAACCTTGTTAATCGTCATGGTTTTCCTGTATATATCGTTGGTTGTTACAATAACAAATGTCAGTTAAATATATCATATAGGAGAGATATAGGAGAATTGAAGTTTATTGGATTTACAGAATATGTGCAATAATTCTTTAAACAAAATTCGGCAGGTTCATAAATTTGGGCACTGATGTAATTTTTATTGATTCCAAAACCTTTAGAACTAATTAAAGGTTGGAACTAATGGAACTCAACTCAAATTGGTTTGGCACGGTGGCTAGCACTGTTGCCTCACAGCAAGAAGGTCCTGAGTTCAATTCCACCATCAGGTTGTGGTCTTTCTGTTTGGAGTTTGCATGTTCTCCCTGTGTTTGCGTGGGTTCTCCCCGGGTACTCCGGCTTCCTCCCACAGTCCAAAAAACATGCAATTTGTGGGGATAAGTAAATTGAAAACTCTAAGTTGCCCATAGGTGTGAATGCGTGATTCACTGTGAGTGTGAATGGTTGTTTGTCTATGTATTTTAGCCCTGTGACGGACTGGCGACCTGTCCAGGGTGTACCCCGCCTCTCGCCCCAATACAGCTGGGATAGGCTCCAGCACCCCCTGCGACCCTGAAAAGGATAAGCGGATGAGAATGGATGGATGGAAATTGGTTTGGTAATTGGTTGGTTTGGTCAACCCACAGACCAGCACCAAAGACCTACAACATCATCTTGCTGCAGATGGAGTCACTGTGCATCATTCAACCATTCGGCGCACTTTACACAAGGAGATGCTGTATGTGAGAGTGATGCAGAGGAAGCCTTTTCCCTGCCCACAGCACAAACTGTGGTGTGGTTGAGGTTGTGTTGTAGGGCCATTAAAACTACACCAGTGTCAGGGGGTGAACAACTGATAGAAATCAGAAGACATCAAATTGCTTTAACTTACTGGGCAAAGTTAAAGGGACATAGTGAAAATCATATAACTCAGAATATAATTAAACCTTGTCAAGAACAAGAAAAAGAAAGTGAACGTGAAACGTGGAAAAAATTAATGAGATGGGAATTGGTAACAAAAATATTAGTCCAGCAGTACCATTTTTAGTTTTACCGCCATGGTTATATGACCAAGCAACTCCTGATTTTCATTTATGACACAAGGGAAGAGGGCTGAAGAAAAGCCAGATATATCATCATATAAGGGAAAAGTATTCAGAACATGTAAAAATATATACTGATGCATAAAAAATTGTTAGATAAAAAAGTGGGTGTTTTGTTTGTTATTCCAGAAAGGCATTTTGTGATGAATAAAAGAATTATTGATGATTTGGCAGTTTATACTGGGGAACTTGTAGCAGTTGTTATTGCTTTAAACTGGGTGGAGGAGGCAACAATAGGGAAGTATTGGATTTGCTCGAGATCTAGTAGCGCACTATTAAGTACAAGTAATGTTTGCTGGGATTCTAGACAAGATATTGTTTTTGATAAAATTCATCTACTCTCTAGAATCAAACATGGAAAAATAGAAAAACATTTATTTATATATTCCTGCACATATTGGTAAAGATGGAAATGAACAGGCTGAAAAGTTTGCAAAAGGTGCAACAACAAGTAGTAATGTAGGAATGAATATAAAATTAAGCAAAGGTGAGTTTAAATGTATAATTATGGTGAAGTTGAAGGAAAAGTGGCAGGCACAACGGGACAGAGAAGGAAAAGGTAAACATTATTATAGTATACAGAGAGTAGTTGGACAATGTAGAAGAAGTCAAAGAAGTAAAAGAGAAGAAAATATAATTTCAAGAGTAAGAGTTGGTCATACAGGTTTAAATAACGCATGAAAAAGAGGAATTAGCATGAACAGGAAATTGTATATTTTGAGGACAAGAGGAGACATTTGAACATGTAATGTTAGAATGTGCTAAATATAGGTGGGGAAGGCAAATACTCAAATCTGAATTACAGGAAAATAGAGTTCAACTAAGGGTAAAAGAAACATTACAAAGGAATACATGTGATGTAGTTTATAGGGCGATATTTGGGTTTTAAGAGCAACATGTGTTTATATGTAGGTGTAAAATCTGGTCCGATCCACACTCCCGTCCAGAAGGTGGCGGTAATGAACCTGAAGTTGTTTGCCACCGCCATAAAAAGAAGGAAGAAGAAGGAAACGCAACCGGCTTCTGTGTACTCAAGTTGCAAACAGGTAAAACATTTTTTTTAATGCTAGCTTATTTGTTTAACTCGGAATTAACGAGGATTTCCAGCCCTGATCTGTCGCTCGTAGGAAGAAAAGTAAACTTACGACGTAATTAGTTTTTACTTTGTCGAGTTCCAAGGAACGACGGCGACCCCCCACCTAACAGCTAATAAGGTTAGCTTGTCTGACTGGTCGTGTACGTGGCACACATGCAACTATATATGCATACACTCTGCTCCCAGTATGGTTTTGCACCTTAGATAAAAAGCAGGAAGTATCTAACATAATAGCACACTTTACTGCATGGAAACACACATAAACCTGTTAGTTTTACCAAGTTTGACGATGTTTATAGCTTGTATGTTAATCAAAGTCTCGCTTTGATTAACATACAAGCTGAAATTGTGCTGTGCTGAAATTTTCATGTTCCACTATGTAGATAAACTGTCAGGGCGATCCCATGAGGGTGTTGGTGACAGGTGCATCCGGCTTGGTGGGCAGGGCCATACAGCATGTGGTGAAAGAAGGAGGAGGAGCCAAGGAGGGAGAGGAATGGATATTTCTGTCCTCCAAAGATGCCAACCTTATGTGAGAACTACTCCTGTTCAAGATAAAATGATGTCACATGTTTTTAAACTATTAACCTGCTGGTGGCCTCTACTCAGGAATATGGACCAGACCCGGGCAGCGTTTGAGAAACACCGGCCTACGCACGTCATCCACCTGGCTGCTATGGTTGGAGGGCTTTTCAAGAACATGAAGTACAACCTGGACTTCTGGGTATGAGAAACATGTTCATCTAATAAACTCCAGACATTTAATAGAAATGAACGTAGAGTATCTAGATTCAGGTCAGTGATGCTGATCCTGGTTTATTTCTTTCCAGAGGAACAACATCTACATCAATGACAATGTGCTGCAGGCAGCGCATGAAGTGGGCGTGGTCAAGGTCGTTTCCTGCCTGTCCACCTGCATCTTTCCTGATAAAACGACCTATCCTATCGACGAGACCATGGTAAATATCCCTCCCTGCTGTTTCTGTGTATCAGCGCATCTGGAGAAAAGTAGCTCACATGGACTTTCCTTCCCCTACAGATCCACAATGGTCCACCTCATGACTCCAACTTCGGCTACGCCTATGCAAAGAGGATGATTGATGTCCACAACAGGTACGTTACGTGCCTTCTATGCCTCTACCGCACTGTGTTTTCTCTCAGCTCTAAAAGTGCCAAACTCCCTCCCTGGCAGGCTGATTTAGAACAGCTCTAGCCAAGATGACAGCAAGAGGAGACTTTGGTTAACATGAGCAGTAAAACCTGTTCATACTTTATTTTCAAGAAGTCCAGGAAGGAATTGGTTGTCTTAAAAGGTCAACAAATGCAGGGTGTTTCAAATGATTAAAATAATTGTGATCTTGCGGCTGACCAAAATAACCCAGATTCAATTTTGCCATAATCGAGCGGTACATTGTATCAGATTTTATCGCTGTCACTTGTTGTAAAGTGTATTTTTGACGCCCCTGGCTAAATGTCTGAGGTGACAGACATACGTCTAAATATGTTTTAATGGGGGGAGAAAAAAAAAAGTGCACTAATAGAATCTGCAGTTTTAGTTTTACAGTTTAAATTGTTATATGATGATAATCCTATAATTTGAAAAAAGGTTTGTTATACTGTAGTTGTGTTTAGCATGTGTATAGTTTGACAGGACATTTGCCATATTTATGCGTAAGAATTCTCCCATAATGCTTTGTGTCACCTTCGTATTATGCCTCTGCCTATTTTTAAGGAAACTCATTTAAAACTTTTAGCCTGATGACATTTTTTTCCCCCTAATTTCTGTGTGTGCTTCACAGAGCGTATTTACAGCAGCATGGCCGTTGCTATACAGCTGTGATTCCCACTAATGTGTTTGGTCCTCATGACAACTTTAGCATAGAGGATGGTCATGTGCTACCAGGTCTTATACATAAAGTATACATTGCTCAAAGTAAGTCTTAATGTGAGTCCAAAAAAACCAACATCTTGATACTTTGTCATTCCAGCATTTCTCTTTAAGCATTTACAAGTTTTTGGTGGTGTGAGTGGACATGTGACTTCATCTACATGTTGTTCTGTTCAGAGGAGGGGAAGCCCTTGGTGGTCTGGGGCTCTGGCACACCCAGAAGGCAGTTCATCTACTCTTTGGACCTGGCTCGTCTTTTCCTCTGGGTCCTGAGGGAGTATCCAGAAGTTGAGCCGATCATTCTCTCTGGTGAGTCCTCATAGAGCAATGATGATTGCAGTTCAAGGAGAAGTGTTCTTATAAAGTGTTGCTTTCAGTTGGCGAGGAAGATGAAGTGTCCATCAAAGAAGCAGCAGAAGCAGTTGTTGACGCACTGGGCTTTAAAGGAGAAGTTGTTGTATCCTTTCAGTAGATTTGGAAAATTAATGTTAAATTCAATTGTTTTATTTATATATTGCCAAATCCCAACAACAGTCGCCTCAAGGTAAGGTAAAGACTGTACACTAATATAGAGAAAACCCCAACAATCAGGAAACGTAGTCGTATGTAAACGTTGCTTCTTGTTGTCTCGTCGTTTCCTTTACTTGTGACATTCAGTACGACACCAGTAAAGCAGGCGGTCAGTTTAAAAAGACCGCCAGTAATGCAAAGCTGTGCCGCTACCGACCAGACTTCACCTTCACCCCCTTCCACCAAGGTGTGGCTGATGTAACGCTTAACATTTAGATGCTATCAGTGTAGAAATTTCAAAAGACTGTCAGTTGCCTGACTTGTTCTGGTTCTTTTCACTTGCAGCTTTAAAGGAAACCTGTGATTGGTTTGTTGCCAACTATGACACGGCCCGGAAGTGAGAAGACTGCCAAACAAATTGGCACCAATTCTTTTGTTTCACCTGCTGTTGTGTTGGTTGAGAATCTGGTGGTGGTGACAGAGGTGGAGAGAGAGAGCTCGTGGAAAACGAAGCGCTTCACTGCACAAACACAAGGCGGTTGGTGTTGAGGCTTACTATTGTTGCTCTCTTTCTGCAGCACCATGCTGTGTTTTGTGCTGAATGTTGGTGCGGGACAAGGGGCCCCTTTTCTGTACGTTGACTCTATTTAGCTGGATTAAATCGTGGGTGATTTGTCAGGATGCCAGTTTGAAAAGTATTGGACTGAAATGTGGCATCATTCTTGTGTGAGGAACTGGTTATGATTGTGTGTATATAAAAGATGGGTGCAGCTACCAGGTCTAAAACCTGAGTTAATGCAGAAGTGCCTTAAACCTGCATTCTTTTTAATGACCAGCAGGGAGTGACTCCTGCTATTGTTTAAAAAAAAAAAAAGACATCCAGTATTGTAGATGTCTGTTCATCCATGATCTGCCACCTCAGTAAACACTTTCCTAATGAGCTTAGCTCAGTAGCTAGATTCAAGTCTTAGTGGTTAAAAAGAGACGTTCAATGACAAGTCAGTACCTTACCTCATCACATCTGGTTTCAAAATGCAAACAACTTCACTAAGCAAAGGGTAAAATCACAGTAAAGTCCATCTGTTTATATACTGGCTATGGTTGTGATTGTGCAGTCAATGTAAGAGGAGCATTTCAAGCATTTAAGAGACCACTGCATAATCATTTAGCATACTCTGTACTTGCATATAGTGGTGGCCCCTCAGTCAATAGGAAATAATACACATATATAATATATACTAGCCTGTAGTAGGAGACAATTTCCTTTCAGGGCTCAAAATGGCTATAAATAAATAAAATGAGAAATTGTACTGCAAGGCCTTAAAGTGATCACTGCTGAATCCATCCAGCTGCTGTGAGGAAGAGCATTCTTCTTCTATGCCCTCTAAATTCAGGTGCTTTCAGCTGGTTTTTCCATTTAGGGGCTCTTTGTATTTGCTTTTTAAAAGGACTGACATTAATTGTGTTGTAGCCTATTAATTTAAAAAAAAAAAAAAAAGCTCTTTTGGATTGAGTTTTCTGTCCCTCACTATATTTTTCTATAGTCGACTTTTAAAGGGTACTGAGCTACATGTAAGCTTAGTTGGGTTTTTTTTCCCTTCCCAGTTTTAACTTAAGCTGCTAATTGTGGTTTCCAGCAGTAAGAGTTCAATCATCTCAGATTTAATCCAGCTGTTTTAATCTAAACTAGATCATCCATCGGAGCGTGGAATGTTTCAGGAGCGTACAGATCATGGGGTCCACTGTCCTTTAGTTTAAGAAAAATGTCATTGTCTATTCTACGACCTGTATGAAGAAGTTTTATTCACTATGGTACTGTTAATCATTTCAGCTGGGAAACGGGCCGCTTCAATCTTGAAATCCAGGTGCTGGCACAACAATTCATTCAGAAATCAGAATTATTTTCTTGACTTTGTTATTGAAGGGTTTGGGATTTGAATGTTTAAATTACTTGGCTTTGATCCATAATTTTGCATTATGTGGGTTAGTTTTTTTTTTTTTTTTTTAAACAAATCAGAGCAAAATAAATATTTTATACCTGCAATGTGTCTCAAGTGGTCCTACCTTTAATATGAAAGACCTGTCACAGATTGAGATTTATTTCTCTACATGTTCATATGCCATAAAAAGATGACAGAACGAGGATTCAGTGCTGCTGGACAGCACAACTACTCATGCTTTACTTTATAATACAGACAGAAGTGTATAGATCAGGGGTGGGGAAACTCCAGGCCCCAAGAGCCGGTGTCCTGCAGGTTTTAGATGTGTCATTGCTCCAACACATCTGATTTAAATGGCTAAATTACCTCCTCAACATGTCTTGAAGTTCTCCAGAGGCCTGGTGATGAACTAATCATTGGATTCAGGTGTGTTGACCCAGGATCATATCTAAACCCTGCACCTGACACCAGCCCTCAAGTTCCCCACCCCTGGTATACAAACCATGCGGTACATACTCTTTGGTTATACTTATTACACATACTATCAAAATCACATAGCTCTCTTCCTCCATCTATATATAGAAACCAGTTATCCTAGCTCACATATGAATAGGCTGTACATGTTATCGTCTGCGTCACAGTACACTGAGAGCAAAGAGAAGAGTGTGTACATGCTTATACTTTGACAATAAAGCTTATTTTGATAAGAATTTACATTTTTATTAAACAAAGCAAACTCTAAAAACATTTAAAATATCTACAGATGTAGTGTTCATTCAGCAATCTTACTTACTGGGCAGTGCAGGCAGAACTTAGTAAAAACAATATTTCATTACAGTTTTGACAGAAAACAAAGACTGTTTAAGACTGAACGTACGAGGAGTGCCCCCCTTCGTGGACTCTGCAGTACTCCTGTCCTGGCACGGCTCTCTTCTTACAGGCCTTCCCTGTTTTTGTGATGCCATTGCACAGCTGACGGCCTGACACTGAGCTGAAGGCAGGAAAAAGAAAGATGCCCTTTAACAATTCTTATTTCCCTTTTACTCATTATAAAGCAGTTATATTGGAGGGCAATTATTAATTTCAAAGTTTCAAATAATGAGGTCAGTATACATGGAAGCAACTCCTATAGGCCCAAAGCTCTTGGAGACTTACCTCTATTTCTGTTTGCTTTCAGTGAAAACTGGTGTCAGTAACAGAAATGAACCAGCATCTAAGATCCCTAACATGACATGCTCATTTCAAATGTCAGGGTTCCAGTTATATATAAAACCAAAGTACATTAAATCACAGTCCATATAAACAGTTTAGCTGAAGTCTTCAAAAAGAAAACCGTGTATGTAACTGGAGCTACTGACCTGTTGCTTACTAATGACGGAGTGGGACTTGCACTTCGGGAATCATTCCCTAAATCATGTGAGTCACTGACTGAATCAAAAACTCCTCCCAGGTTCCTTGGGGGTATAGCGTCACAAAGAGCCTAAAACAAATTTAAATTATAACAATATTTGTCTTGCTTGCCACTAACGATGCACTGAGAATACAGTTTTTACATTTCCGAAAGCATTAACTCAGTTTGCTTACCGCTGAAGAAAGTGTCTTTGGTATAGACCTGGGAGTGGAGTGATTTGGTGTACCAATTACTGGCATAAGCCTCAACTCTGGCATAAGCTTCCTCTGAGGTGGAGACACAGCTGATATGCCAAGTTCACCTGAACACAAACACGTTTGACAGCAAAACGGAGAAGATGAATTTATAGAAAGAGCACTGCTCTTGAACAGGAGTCAATGTAAAAAGGTAGAGCATGCGTTTCCCACCTGATAAAAAGCTGTCCTGATTCAACAGGTCGTCTTCCTCTATGATGTCATCTTTTTCATCTCTGAACACAAAAGGATAGAAAATAGATGTAATAGATGTAAGAGGAATCACTGTTTATTTGCTGTAGACAACAATACATGTTCTACTGCCTGAAACTCGTACTGACCGTGTAGAGTTCAAACTTCATTTTCTACTCGACCACTACTTCTAGTGTGCAACATACTCACTTCTGTGGTGTGGATAATGGTGGATATGAGTTGCAAGGCTGCTTCTGCGGTTCCACAATGGTGCGTGAGTTGAGTGGCAGTGGGGTAGTCAGCTTTCTTGTGATCTGGAAGCACGCCCACAGTTGATTCACAAACCAGTGACCTGCAGAAACAAAACTCACACTGTGACAAATGCTTGAGAAAACTGGAGCTAATGTATTTTCCTCATAAGTGACTTAATGTTTCTACCCAGAGACAGAGTGAGCAGCAGCAGGCTGAGGCTGGTGAGATCCAGAGCTGGCTGCTGGTTGACTTCAGCCACTGCATTCAGAGGCACAGTGAGCAGCAGCATGGCTCGAGAGAAACCAGGACAGTGCAGGAATGTCAGCAGGACTGCACACAGTACAAAATAGCCTGTGTGCGCGATGCATGTCCACATAGCTGTCAGACTTAGACCTGTTCAAGCAAAAAGCACAAGAAAAATCATTCTTAACTCTTACAGAAAAATTTTTTTCCTCTTTAGTCTAAGAGAATGTAAATAATTTCTAAATGTGCCCTGCTGACAGTCAATTATCCAACTTCTCTGTAGCAGGAAAAGCTCCTATTAAAAAAAAAAAAAAATAAGAGTGCCCTGTGGCTGCTGCGTCTCACCTGCCCATCCGAGGTAGCCCTGGATCGTGTGAAGCCTGTCCTCTATGCGGCTCTGCATGCTATCGAGGTAGTGCAGCATGCCTCCTAGGGTGCTGTTCATGCGCTCCAACTTGTTCATCAGGTCAGTGTAGTACTGGGAGGTCTGATCCTGATACTGCAGAAACTCTAACATACTGTGGTCTACTCAGCCACAGGGTGGAGAAAATTCAAAAGATATGTAAACTTCTTTTTTTTTGGGGGGGGGGGATTACAAACTACAAATGATTTCATCCATTTACCAATTTTATAATTGATGTCCTGAGCTTGGAGTCTTACATCTGCCAGGTCCTTGACAATCGCCTTGTGGCTGTCTTGCACCTCCGAGCCCTGGATTTGGAGATGCTCGCTCACATTCTCTAAAAAAGGTGGACAGAAACACATACGGCACCGAATAAAAATCTGTGCTACGTGAAAACTACAGTTCCATATTTTGTCCTATTTAAAGGGGAAGATTAAAATTTCCAGAACTCATTCAGCACATCAAAGTGTATGAGCTCCTTTTCAAGTACTTTTACCTTTGAGGAACAGACACTGTTGCTTTTATCCATGGTCAGTAGTAAACCCTTTTACAAACTGCTGCTATTCGATTGTTAGCACATGAAAACAACCTTTATGTTGGATTATTTATGGTTGTGACCGAAACGGATTGAAGACCGTTTGATTTCACTGATTACTGAATTTTTATCTAAAAGACTGCCAGTTTTCAATGATGAACAGATGTATGACAGATTTATTGTCACATTTCAATTAATTTTTGAGCACAGTACATGTGATACACATTTTGAACTACCATGTCGCCTTAGCAAAAACATCTAACATATGATCAGTTATTGTCATGCAAGTTTACAATGCAGCAAATTGTTTAATTTTATATTAAGCCTTCAGTTACTCCAAAATGCTGCCCGACTCCTGACGGGGACTGGAAAGAGAGAGCACATTTCTCCTATAATAGCTTCCCTTCAATGGCTCCCTGTTAAATCCAGAATTGAATTCATAATCCTGCTCCTCACATACAAGGTCTTAAACAATCAGGCCCCATCTTATCTTAATGACCTTGTAGTATCATCACCCCATTAGAGCACTTCGCTCTCACACTGCTGGCTTACTTGTTGTTCCAAGAGTATTTAAAAGTAGAAT
>VURO01050631.1:15003-25089 GCA_015108175.1 Pelvicachromis taeniatus | reverse complement strand
TTCGCAAGTCAAATCATAATTGTGTTATCTGTGAGAGAAATTGCAGTTAAATATTTTCCCGCTGACTGTTCAGCCATGGCGTAAGCTGCTAGGTACCGGATTTGTCTGGTTAATGTGTAATTTACTGTTAAAGCACACACGCTCCAAGCACATGCCAACGTAAACAACTTTAGCGTGGCTGAATCTGAGCTATTCCATACTGAACTGAGTTGGCAAGTCGGCAGCACGGTCTGCTAGCACCCTATGGCTGCGCAGAAACAAAAAGCAGCATCTCTAACCTACATAATGACAACACAATTTCAGCACACTGAAATTTAAGTAAAATCAATGTGCCATCATTATCATCATTATTCCCACAACATCAAAGTGGCATCTTTCACAGTAACAAGGCTACATTTGTAAATAAATAAAATAAAAATCTCTATCTCACATCTCTAGACAGATGCGCAAAAGAGAGAAGTGAAATCTGTAATTTGTACAGCTAACGTGTACAAAGATATTTTTATCCTTCTAGGAGAGACAAAAACACACAGTGTAATACAGAAGGCTGAAAAAAGCCAGTAGCTAGTAATTACATCCTGCCTCTGTATAAGAGACCACCATGTATCCCAGGCAAACTGCTTGTTTAAGAGCTTTGCCCATCTCTCAGAAGTATCACTCTGAGGCCAGCTGTCCTTGTGAAACCTCAAACACTTATTTCCCTCTAAACCAAACGAATCAGACACACCCTGTAACCTGCTGATCTCACTTCTAACTGTTTCTCTTCTTCTGAAGTCACATGGTGTACAAACTCTAGCGCACACAAACACAGAACAAACACAGACTTTACTGCTACACCCAACACTTTGATAGAGGGACAATATTCTACTTAAATGTAATAGAAACTGGCTGAAACAGAGTCTACTTCACACCTTAAGAGACGTGCCCTACTTCTGCTCAGAAAGTGAGTTATCCCTCCTGGCAACGCTGGGTAAAAATGTGCTCGCATTGGTGTCAGATATTCAAAGCAGGGTGATGGACTGAGAAATCAGTTCACAAATGTAAGTACATTTAAGTACACTTAAAGTACTCAAGCACATGTAAGCTTAGACTGTAACATGCTAACAGCACATGCAAACCATTTGACTAACTGAGGCTAAAACAGATGGCTATCCAATTTAGCTAAGTGTATTCATTACTAAGAAATTAAAGAGTGGACCAGCAGCTGAAAGCTCAACTTACCTTTCACCTGAGCCCCAGGAGACACTGCATCCAGAAGCTTTTGTTGAATCAGTCTGCCTCACCTGCAGAGATGCAAAAGTTAGTATAAGGTTTCACTTTAACTCACACAGTACAAACGCTTAAACCTGCCTCACCCCCAACGTCTCTCCCTCGAATGCTCCTCCTGGTCACACCACTGTGTTAAGGCCCCACCCCACTCATTCCCAGTCCATATTTCAGTAAGTCAGAACAAGCCTACACCTCTAGCTGCAGCAGATTTATAAGAAGATTAAGAATCAAATTCCCAGATCAATAAAAAGAAAAGGTTAACTGATGATACGTCAATGCCATATTGTTGGAAAGGAGATTGTGTTTAGAATGTTTTTATCAGAACATAAGGAAGTAATACTCAAATATTGACAGTCAATAACCCTCGCTATCATATTTATGGCGAAATACTTCTCTTACACTAGATAAATACACACCTCAGTAGGATGTGAATCCAGGAAGACGTGAGGCCACTTAATTTTATGTTACATTTTTACATTCGATCTAAGAATTTGTGATGTATTTCATTATTTACAGCTAAAAACTGTGTTTTCACCACTCATTCTTCCATTAAGTTTGTTTTCCCTTGAAATCGCTTTTAATCGTGTTTCTTGACAAACCTGTGTATTCACACACAACCGGGACATGTGATAAGCCACAAATCTATCAATGAAAACACACACAAGCATCAGTTCACAAAGCAGCGCACCACCACATACACCCCTAATAAATACAATAAAAGAATAACAAACAGAGAAATTGCATTTATCCGTGCAGATTACACCAACGTTATTAACCTAATAGCAGTGCAACAAGTGGGGAAAAAAAGGGTGGCCAAGAGTGGTGGAATCTGTGCCTTTAAAATCCTGCTGCTGAGCAAAGGAGGAAGCCATAACACTTGAGTGCATCTAACCTAAATAAGAAGTGGACTGAAAGAGAATCCCTGACTAACAGCACTAGAGGGACAAAGACAAAGAGGGGGGCAGTGCAGGAGAGATCAGGTCAAACACGTACAGCCAATAGAAAAAAGCTGGGGGAAACAAAACACAAGGAGTGAGTGATTTAGCTTGCTTTTTTTTTCTATGCTTAAAAGACAATAGTGATGAAATGCACAACGTGTAAAAACAATGCAAACCACAAGTGAAGTAAGACACGGTGACCCAGAATGTGTCATGGTTTCAATGGAAGAGCTACACCGACATGGCACATTTCTAGCAGGTCCAATTTCCACACACGTTCCAGTATTTGTTCTCTGGACCAATTCACAGTGCAATAAAGTTAGCTGCATAACACATAAAAACAACACTATTACAACATGGGTTTGCACTTAACTCATGACCAAAGGTCAAGGGAAAAGTGTAAAGAAGAGACAGTTTATATGCAACACTACTAATGTGACTCGAAGCGTACAATGTACCTCTATATTCGGCTCATATCACATTCATACATAGTGGGCCAAATACAAGTCAGAAAGAGAGCAATCAGTATCCTTACAAATAGAAACAAACATTGCTGAATAGCATCTAACCAGCAAATTGTATGCTAGTGTTCAAGCAAACAGCTAATCAACATTTATATTAAGGCATTGTGGGTGTGCCAGCTTTCATAGCAGAAAGTCAGGCTGGGCTCGTAAGCAATCATAGGAAGGCAACATGTGTGAGAAAGAGATTACAGATTTTAAAAAATGCAGTGAGTGATGGATGCTACCTAAATTAAATGATTGTAACTTGTTGTCTTGCTTTAAACCTTTTAAACTAAATATTTGAAACTACATTAAAACACCAAAGCAACATTAATGCATTTGGTTTTTACAGCATTTCCCTTAGTAAACGGCTTTCACACAGTACAGTGCTATGAAGCCCCTGTTGTGATTTTAGAAGGGACTATTTTAAATTTCCCTACTGAAAACTGAAAAGCTTTCCAATGGCACGGCTGCACGCCTTGACGTGGTTGGCTAGTTGCAGGCATGCCAAACTCAAGTTGCTTAGCAACCTGAATTGATTTAATTGGTTGATGAGGGGCAAAGATCATTGCAGAGCAAAAAGATGCAAAGCAACAAAATTATTGTGATTCCAGATCCTTCACATTGTACGATTATTTTATTTATTTATTTATTTTTACTAATGTTTGATTAATTACACTTACTTTGTAATTTCATATCATAACTCTGTTACACGTAACCAGTTCCCCACAAACATAGTTCATCAGAGGAGATCAGCCAAACTTGCTTCAAATCAATATAAAAATAGGAACAGTGTGAATAATAACTTGAGACTAGAAGTAGAACTTTAATACGGCACTGGCTGTTACATTATAGCCAACCCCCGAAACAATAACAATGTCTGCCATTCCAACTGAAAATATTTTATTAATAATAAACCCAATAAACCACAGTTCTGGACTGACTGTAACTTACTGTTACAGCTGTGCTTTAAAAACCCTTCACTTCTTCTAGGAGTCTAAAAATCCACCTTTTAATCCTGTCAAATTGAACTGTCTATCCCGTCACAATCTTGAACAGTTCTTTTGACTTCAGGTCATCATTTTTCTAAAGATTAAATGGATACAAATTGTCCTCCTGTACTTGTGTAGGAGCTTTTATCACATCAGACAGCCTTCATAAGGAAAGCCTCTTATCACCAGCCTCCTTCAACAACCCTCATCTCTGACCATGCAAACCCACTTAGTTAAGCGTAAGGCCACGGCGTGGTTCTGCTGTGACTGTAGCTAGACGTCAACAGTCAGATATGAAGTTAGTTTCTGTCTTTTTAGGGAAATGTCAATTTGACAGAGACTTTCACTTAATATTGCATTTGACACTATAATCCATATGAGTACTGGGTAATAGAGGCGGGCATTTAAAAATGTTCTTTGGTATATGGGAACTGTTTGTCCAGTGAAGACAGATAGCACAGATGCACAGAACATAACCTTCTATCAACATATAAAAACAGTCTGCTGAGACACAGACACGCAAAGTGAGGACTCACTGTCTGTAATCGCCACAAATTAAACTCAATACAAAATTTGGCTCTGGGTCTAAGGCCACTTAACATTAAGTGCACTCATATCCCTTAAAGACCAATGTACTAACCGCATGCCCTCCTACTTTGGGGTCTATTGTTTGAGTCGATTGGTATAAATCAGGGACATCACAAACTGGAAAAAAATTCAATCCAGCAAACAGTTCAATCCAGCAAAATGGGACCAACAGTGAATACCTCTTCATATTTACCAAACTGTATTTGAATATTGAGCCAATATTAGTTGACGGGAATGTTGGGGAGATATGTTAGAACATCTATTAGAATAATGTTTAGTAAGTTAAAAACTAAGCATTCGGTGGGATACTCTCCTTTTGAGTGACTAATCAGTCCATCTTATTTTCTCTGCTCACATACCGCTAATATCACAAATGATGGCCTAGTTTTAAACTCTCTTTTCAGCAGTGAAATTCATCTTCACGCTGTTAATAAATGCAAAATTTGTCCCACTAGCAAGTACTGCTCTGACAAAGCCTAATTATTAAATCTTAAATTGTATTGTGAATGGCAATTCATCCTCACAAGTGAATTGCAGGCTGTGGGAGGCCAGGTTTTTAAATGAGAGGCTATATTGACCACTTTGAAGAAAAGGCTTTAACACAAAAGCAAAGCAGCCTTATCAGTCTAAAGTTTGTGGGGATAGGTTAATTGGAAAATCTAAATTGCCAATAGGTGTGAATGCGGGAGTGCAATTGGCTGTCTGTGTATATGTGTTAGCCCTGCAACAGACTGGCGACCTGTCCAGGGTGTACCCCACTTCTCGCTCCAAGACAGCTGGGATAGGCTCCAGCGCCCCCCGCGACGGGGAAAACGGGCCTAACGCTTAAACCATTAACAACGCTTTAACACCTCTCTTCTAATGGGAACCGTCCCAGTCGATCTTAAACATGCCATAGTGCATCCAGTTCTCAAAAAACTAACCAACAGTTCTCTCAAATTTTAGGCCAATCACTAAACTCCCCTTCCTGTCCAAAATCCTGGAAAAAAATTTGAAAAGCTTTTTCGAAAAAATGACATCACAGAAACATTTCAGTCTGGTTTCAAAGCGCTACATAGCACTGAAACGGTGCTTTAAAAAGTTTTTATTGATCTTTTATTAATTGCTGACTCTGGTAACTCTGCCATTTTAGTGCTTTTAGCTCTAAGTGCTGCATTTGATACAGTGGATCATGGGATTCTCTTATCAAGACTGGAGAGCTGTGTGGGTATTAAAGGAATTGCACTTGAATGGTTCAGATCCTGTTTAACTGATAGAAGTTTTTCTGTCAGGTTCGGTGGCTCTTCATCCACATCCACCCCTCTTGCATGTGGGGGCCCTCAAGGATCTATCCTGTGCCCAGTACTCTTTTCCCTTCACATTCTCCCATTAGGCTCTATTTTCAGGAAACATGGAATCCCATTTCACTGTTATGCCGATGATTCTCAAATTTACTTTCCTCTTAAAAATAATTCTATAGACTCTCTAAAAGTTTTACTAGATTGCTTTGATGACATTACATCATGGTTTGTATTACATTTTTTGGATGTAAACGATCAAAAAACTGAGAGTGTACTATTTGGACCTTCTGACCCTCGTTTTTCTCTTAAGGTTGACCTTGGCCCTCTGGAAAAGTCCAGAACTCCCTTTGCAAAAAATCTGGGAGTGTTCTTTGACAGCAGTTTTTCATTTGAGAACCAAATAAATTCTGTTGTAAAAGTCAGGTTCTTCCAGCTCAGGGCCCTTGCAAAAACTAAGAACATTATGTCATCTGCCGACTTCGAGAAGGCGATCCATGCATTTATTTCAACCAGGCTTGATTACTGTAATAGTCTTTATTTTGGTATCGGCCAGGCTCCGCTCTCTCGTCTCCAGCTCGTTCACAATGCTGCAGTCCCATGTTTTTGTTTTGTTCTTTGTGTTTGTTCTCGTTTTTACTTTTTTACTGTGTACAGCACTTTATTCAACCTGCATTGTTTTTAAATGTGCTTGTAAATAAATTGATTGACTGATAAAAGAAAAATATCCAGTACACATAACACGAGTTAGATAGGAGCGTTTATCAATTTAATCTGTGTCTTCAACAGAAAGATGAGAGCAAGATTTGTTTACTTAAGGAAAGAAAAGCGGAAGTAGAGAGGAATGCTAGAAGCAAGATCACATAAACACTGGAGGGGGTAAGGCAGCACAGATAAAAGCTGCAGCAGTGATTCAACAACCTCCTATCAGCAGTATAGATTCATTTCCCTGCATGACATTCAATAACTGTTGGAAACCACTGTAATGGCATAAATCATACTACTCATGATCAATAGCTGGCATAAGTTGAAGCTTTTAAAGCAATCTCTCATAAAAGTGGGGTGAATGTTAAATAGACTGATTTTATGTGGAGTGTCACTTTTAGACTGAAGTCAGATGACGGTCCCATGTCAGGGAAATCACCCATCTTCTTAGGCTCAATGTCACTTTGAAAGGTTAAGGCAATGGTTGTTTTGTTGGAGTGACTTGGCATGTTCATCTACAGATGGATGTCACAAGTTTCCATTTAGTGTAACAGAGCTACTTTCCCCCTGTTGACTACTTCATTAGGAAAACAGACTACATAGCAACAGACAGAGCGCTAACACTATTGATCCCCTAAGGCAAAGCTGTAGAATTACACTGTAAGCTATTAATGGATTTGTCTGGCACCAATAAAATGCATGTCATGAAAACATCAGCCAAACATTTAACACCAATATCATCCTGCCAGCACAGAGGATTGTGATGACCCTATAAAAATGGAATTCGGCAAACGGATGACGTAACCAAGCCTCTCAGCAACTCCTCATTTGTAAAAAAAAAATAAATACTGTGTTAGAAGTATGTCCGAATCCTACAACAGCCTCGCTGTAAACTCAACACAGATGCTTCAGCTTATCCCAGAAAACTGCAGATTATCAGTGTCTGACATGGGCAGTGCACAGTGCCAATCATATTCAATGACGGAACAAAATCTCCTTACGAGCCCTGCCACTCAGAAAGAGTCGTAAAACAAATGGAGACTTTTAAAAGGATATGTCCTATTGCATCATACTTCCATCCATTCGCAGCCGCTTATTCTTTTTCAGGGTCGCCTCGGGTTCGCTGGAGCCTATCCCACCTGTCTTGGGGCGAGAGGCGGGGTACACCCTGGACAGGTCACCAGTCTGTTGCAGGGCTAACACACATAGACAGACAACCATTCGCACTCACAGTCACGCCCGCATTCACACCTATGGGCAATTTAGATTTTCCAATTAACCTATCCCCACTAAGTCATCGTACATGCATCATACTTAATGTAGATAATTCACAAAACTCAAACAAAAACATTATGAGCAGGAAGTCTGAATAGCTGTAGCTTAATCCATATGGCTGCTTACTATTTAATAACAAAGCACTGAATCCATTCCATGTCAACAAAACACAACAGCGTCTGTACTGGACACACATTTGAAATAAATCGAGTTTTACAACTACACCCACAATATCCACACAGGCCCTAATCAAAGCTGACAGTATTTACACAACCACCAACTCCATACAGTAATCTATAGAGAGAGAGGTGGATATTGATCGCAGAGGCACTAGCTACTGCGAGAACACTCGTTGGCAGTCTGAAAAAAGCTGAGTGGTGGATGTATGGTGTTAAACCTGCTCTATAAATACAGACACCTGCTGGTCAGTTACCTAGGAACAAAGTGAGAAGTCACTCTAAGGGTCAGGAGGTCAGTCTAAAATGCTTTATTTGTTTGTGTGTGTTGGATAAAGCAAGCAAGAGACACAAGAGAGCCCAGGGTTTTAAAATCCCGGCTGTCGGATGTTAAAACAAGCAAAATAATTGGAATGCATTGTTAAACTTACAAGCTGTTTTTGACACACAATTCAACAAGAAAGAGAAGAATCTAGTTTTCAGTTCCACATTTAAACGTCATGAACGTGGTTTCAGAAGCCTTTGCCTCACTCCGCAAGGTTAATTTCAGACCAACACAAAATGCCACTGTTTCCTGACCTGTAGGGTGTTTTCCGCTCAGTGTTAATGCAGCGAAGAGCTAATATTACAGCAAATAAAACTGTACCTGTGGCATTTACAAATTAGACAGGTGTAACAGACGTCCCAGTGACTTTAATCATTCCTGAGCAAACGATGTGTGCATCTGGATAAAAGCTTTACCCATGAGGCGACAAGAACACATCAAACATTTCTGTGTTTTTCTCTGTTCACATAAATCACTTTCCCTTCTGGAGAAAGTGATATTTTGTGACAAAAATGCCCATTTTGAAAACATAAATGTCAGCTAGCATCTGTAAAGGAAGTTGTGATGAAAAATTCTGCAGGGGAAGGGAATCTTGGAACAATATGGGCTACTAAAAGTGCACTTTCACTCTAGGGGCAGAGAGAAAGATTCAGCATAGAGCAGCATTAGCCTAGATTCCCCCAGTAGATGTCGGGGAAAGTATTTAAATCTCAGGGGAACTGGAAACAGCGCTGAGCCACTTATCAGCCCTGGAATAGGACAATTCTACTGTGAAGAGCAGCCAGATTCAAAGTAGCAGTTTAAACAGGAGTGTATGTTTTAGAAAATTACTACTCAGATACACAGAGACAGTCAGGAGCAGAGAAAATGTCTAATTTCCAAATAAAAACAAATACAGCACAGATTAGCATTTAGACTGGAAGACAGAGAGGCGGTCAAGAACCTAGCACCCGTCATCAACGCCTAGCTGGCTTCTCCTGTGGAGTCTGATCTACAGGATGCAGTGAGCTGTGGTATTTTCTGCATATCCCTCACAGTGCAGCATGGAAGTTGGGACATCTGTTGCTGTGCCTTTCTGCTAGAAAAAGCACTGATAAAAAGCAAGACTTTCCACCCACAGAAAATGACTCAAACGGCTCATTTCTCTTCCCTTCTTTCACTACCACTCTCTCCTCATTTGTGATTCACAACAGAGCAAAGCCACAGTTCTAGTTGATAGGCTTAGAGCCCAACACCATTAAATATCACCGCCTGATTAGAGGACGGTAGACTGTCACATGACGCGACAGGACTTTGGGTGTCAACAGATCAGCACACAAAAGCAAACGTGATTTTTTTTCTCCCTTTCTAAAGTGGAAACATTTGTAAAAAGCATCAATCTGATAAACGGTGTTAGACTCTATTTAAATCAGATATGCAACAAGACATGGGCTCTGTTAGTAACGATTTCATGACCTAATTCCACTGCCCACGTAATACTAATGACCTTCTCATGCTTGCCATGTTCCTGTCTCTGCTATTTCCACCACTCATAGTCTGACATTCTGCAGCAATTCAATATCAGATCAATTTTTTGTCTGACGGTGAATGACGACAGTGCGCAGTAGATGTTTATCATTCTATATGACCCTCTCTAAAAGTCCGAGTCCGGTGAATGTGCACACCCAGAAAGGCCGAAGCAACAAAGCAAATAAAGAAATAGAGAGTGTGAACAAGACACACACTAAAACTGCCTCTTCGTCAAGCTCTGCAGCAGGTTTCCCACATATTACCTATTTTCACTTCAACCAAGGGTGAGACATTCCAGTAAACCCTTTAACTATTAACTAAAGTGCACTCCAGCACTCCAGTGTTATTCTCATCACAAGCAAAGCCAGACTCAACATAATACCACACAATTAAAAATGGATGAGACAAAGTGGCAGTGAAAAGCCTCCATATTTAGCCATCATCTCATCAAGATCAAATGCCACAAGTATCACTTGACCCGCACTTATTATTATTTTTTTTTTTTTTTTTTTAAAAGCTTTAAAAAAAC
>VURO01050631.1:0-14983 GCA_015108175.1 Pelvicachromis taeniatus | reverse complement strand
AGCTTGAAGAAACTCATGATCTTCTATTTGTCAAGATGCACTTTTTTCACAAACCCTTAACATGTGCACAAATGCTGATGCGGATCTTTTTAATGACTTTTTATTGTTACTGCTGTGGGCGGAACTCCTTTCAGACACTTCAGGCAATTTAATGAGAACTACATACAGCTTCCGTCTTGTAAACAAACAAGCTACATAATGAAGTCTGTGCTTCTGGGTGACCCCAAAAACACTCTGTTCCGGCATTTCTGCGCAACAGCGTCTGACTTGTCAATGAATGTAGAGTGGCACCAATGAAGGATGCGCTCATGTAGCTACAGTACTGATAATCACCTGTTTACAGCTATCTGAAAACAAGATGGCATTTTCTAATGTAAGTGGCCAGTATTTATCTGTTGCTTGTTATCAGCTTTGCTTGGGATTTCTTTTTAAACTTGCATAAAGTGGGGCAGGGCTGAAAGACCTGAAAATGTACTAGTGGGGCAACTAAACATCTGTTATTATCAACCCAGATTTTTGCAATCAGAGCATTTAATTTCTTGTCAAATTACTATAGTCATATTAGGAGGTGTGTGTCCTTAAAAGAATAAAAATATTTAAGGTAAGTTTCAAGGCGGTGTTCGCATTAAACCCTACCTGGCGTTTACAATGTGTTCCTGGTGAACCAATGAAAAAGGTTACACGTTTGGCATCACACTCGCAACAGTGCAGCCGGCCAACGCTGGCGATGTCTTGGACTGCCCTGCACATATTTGACATTTAAATGTCTGCCGGCCTCGTCGCTCTGCTTTGAATTGTCTGCACTCTGCAGTAAAGTCAAAGCAGAACGTCGCATCCCACGTGGCACATATAGACGATATAGAGACTTTACAGACTGCTTGATTAATGACTACAGATAGTACTCCTATGATCGTCTGCCACATGTGCTTAACAGCACAATAACATGTCTTTTTTTTATTTATTTACAGTCTGCAAGAAAAGCAAGTGAACGCGTCACTGTAACCAATTTAACATAAAAGCAGCACGCACAGGTACCTGCCCTCGCTTGTTGCAGGCATCGGCGGGGTTCGTGGTTGCTATGCAAACGAGTGACAGCAAAGCTGCAGCCGCATGGGGCACGGGCTGCTCCGCTAACGTGGTGGTAGGGTTTTACTTGAGGCAACAAGCTAGTAAGGTTAGCTGCTACCCAACCAGACGGCAAACCAAGCACTCGGGATGGCGTTACTATAACCACTGAACGAATTCCTTCATATGCTGCAACGATGGGAAGACTAAAATTACAGCGTGGATGCCACGAAACGCGCTATTTTTCCCCTCATTTTGTCATTCAATGCTATCAGAGCTAACTAGCAGTTAGCTAATAAAACATGGGTTAGTTGTATAGATACAAATAACGTTGACTAAAAATAGCAAGTAGCGGTGTGCTGTCGTGCCGTAGTAACAGACGTGTAAACTCACTCTTTGTCGATCATGCACTTGTTCCTAAGCTTCTTTTCCAGTCAAGCGTCATAGCACGGGGCTGTGTGGAGACAGCTGGGTGTTTTGGGGGGACAGTAGGCGGGCTGTGACGGACGGTTGGAGTCAGTTGGAGAACAAGTTGCTCGGTTCGTCTCAACATGGAGAGTGCGGAGTGGACTGGATCCTTCTGCGGTTCATCTCCTGCTAGCCACACAGGGAGCTCTGGCGCCACCTGTGGCCGTAGCAGTGTACAACACCAGCTGCATGTGACCTACAAGAACACCGGCACAAATTTCCGCTTCAGATTAATTTTCACATCTGCTTACATTTACTATTGTCGAAAACGTTTGTATACTACACAAACATGGACCAATCAAAGCGGACAAACAAAACTTTATAATTGGGAATTTCCCACTGACGCATACATTATGTATTACGCAATGTGAGCTTTTAATGTTTATTACATAATTCGAACATACTCCATAAAAAAAATTAAGTGGGCTTACAATACCAAATACTCTTTAGGCACATTATCCCCTGCCAGTGTATATATTTTTGTTGTAATATAATAACAGATGAAGAGTTTTACTTTTGCAGGGTTGATGTGTAGCTAATTTCAGTACATATGTCATGCATGTTTTCTTTTTTCTTTTTTAAACTGGTCTACTCAGTTATAAACATATTTACACGAAAGTTTCACCAGAGGTGGAACATGGCTGAATTTAACATAGACTGGCATTTGGAGTTTATCCATATCACAAACCATGAATTTTTGGAAGCATTTGCTGGGTAAGGCCATATTGGGCATATCGTCATAGATAAAAAAAAAAAAAAATCTAGCTGAAATAAGAAAAAAAGTATAAGCTCTATACATGCTAATCTGGATGTAGATCTCAGACCCAGGGTTTTAGTTCATTGAGAAGTTGTAGAGAGAATTTTAGCTCTTATTATTGATATGTTGGTAAAACAATTATTTCTATTAGATAAACGTAGATAATAAAGATTCTCAAACTCAGTGAAGTGTTCATATAGCTTGGCAGAAAAATTATAAGTGCAAACATCTTCACACAATTTTGTATTATAAATGTATTATTAAAATTTACACGTACAGTTTGGTCCATATATATTTGGACAGCTGTACATTAACACAATTCATTTTAAATGAAACAACTCAGATATAGCTGAAGTCCAGACTTTCAGCTTCAATTTGCCACTCCTAATATTGTAGCAATTTCTCAGGTGGGTTTTTTTCTTTATTTTTGCACTTTGAAGATGGCTTGTTTCACTTGCATGGAGAATTCCTTTAACCGCACGTTGTCTGTTCACAGCAAAATCTTCCAAATGTAAGCACCACATCTCAAATCAACTCCTAAACCCTTCATCCAATTTGAATGTGGATACCCTCAAATGAAAGCTGAGCGTCTACACATTATGTCCATGTCCATTATTTAACTATAGCTGGAATATGTTTCAATAAACAGGTAAAAAGCAGAATGTGTGTCCAAATATATATAGACCTAACTGTAAGCCCTGGTCTTCACGTGGGCATATTTAAACTCTAATTAAAAAGAGTGGTTCAATATCTTTGCTTAGATCAGATGACAAATATTTCACTTTCTCTTTGTTGTTGTTTTATCTTTAATTTCAGAGAAGGTTAGAAAAAAACACCCCAGTGTAATCCATTATGGTGGATTTGTGGCATATAAGCATTTGAGGTCATTATTAAAATTTGGATCACCCAGTTATCTTTTGTTCTATTTTAATTTTCCAATTGCAGGTCAGGATTTATGTTCAAAATGGGGCATTCAAATGCCAGATCTAGTTTTTAAAATCCAACTTATGGACCTGAGAGGCATGAGACAGAAATTATGTCAGGAAGTGGGAGAGAAAAAAAGTGGAAGCCTGAGAAATTGCAGGCCTATTTAAGCCAGCATGCTGAAAAAATCATATATTTTCTCTTCCGTCCATCCATCTGCAGCCGCTTCAAAAACAATGCTGGGTACAAAAAATTGTCCTTTAAACCACCTCAATACTGTACAAAGTCTTGCAACAGAAGGCCTGATGTGCTGAGCTGTAAAACTGTCGAAGTCTCCTTGTGAAAGCTTTTTCCTCACAAAGTAAGAAACAGACATGGCATTATTTATTCATCCGTTGAGGGTGCACTTATCTACCTGCAACCTCAAAGTTGAATAATGCAGAGGTGTACCAGCTCAATCCTCTTCTGCAGCATGCAGCCGTGCATTGTGTCGGTCCTTTTGATCCTTCCATTTGACTCAAACAATTTTAGAAACTATTTACATAATGAGTTTATGAGACGTGCTGCAGTCGCTGTCACACAGTGTGCAGTTTATGATTGTTTTCTTGAATATTCTGAGTGATATGAGCTTTGTAAATAGACCAAAACTCACGATTGTCCAGAGGTAACATTAAAGCGAGCATATGAAGCTGTGGGATTTTAACAAAAAGCCACAATGTTGCAGAACTTTTAATCCCATTTCATATGACAGATTATGACATGTATACAAATTTTGAATCCTTGCCTTTTTTCTTTATATATTTTCACATTGTACCAGCAAGCATAATATAAAACATCCTAAAACCTTAGTAATTATCATACACATTTTTCATTTAAAACTCAAATGCTTAAAATAGCTTTAAATACACTTTGATATAATAAAAATACAATATGTTTTAAAAATATCTAAAGGCTTACTCATTAATAGAATTATCTTTTCAAAAAAAAAAAAGTAAAGTATCTACCTGATGGAAAATCCTGCCCTTTGAAAGCCTGCGCTTCTCTGGCCATTTTAACATCACAGGATATATCCGTACAAGGATCGGATATGTAGCAGGAAGTGACATAACATTACAGTTTCTGTGAGGAATGCACAATGTAGAAAATATGGACAAAACAATGGACTAAGTTCATCAAAGTACAAACACCATAGATGCTGGGAACATGTTCACTTTAACTGAGTTCCTGAGCTTTTGCAAAAGTAAAATTGTAATCATAAAATTATTATATGTATAAAGAAATAATCCTAACAGTCTCACAAAGCACTGGCCAAAATATTAATGCTACCGATAAAAACATCCCCATAGTAGACAGTGTAGAAGACAAATGCATCCAGTGCATTAGTCACAATACAGTGCATATATGTGCAAAAGATTCCTTCATTTAAACACATTGCAGAGTTCATATTGGCTTTAAATATGTACAAACAGATGGCTGAATTTAAGATGTTTGTTTTTTTCATTTGAAAACGTAAGAGTGCCACCTATTGGTGAATTGGTGAAGCAGGTTGTAAAAAGGCACACAGTATTCATACCAGCATTTGTCTTATGCAAAGCAAAGGTTATTATAAGTTTCTCTTGATCAAAAATACCTGTACAGCATCCATCATACTACCTGAGCAAAAAGACCTAATCATCAGTGAGTCATACACAGCAGTAAGAAGAATTTATAAAACATCTGAGCAATACAAAAATATGCAATTATAGCAAAGTGTCCAAGACAGCTAATCCATTATTGCAGCTCTACGTGCAGTTTCGTTCACTGTCAACATTCATACATTTTAACAAATAAATATTTTTTTAAAAATTGTTTGAGTTTGAATCCAGGAAGCTAGATGACGGTTATCAAAAGCCTAAAATGTATAAAAGGAAATCCAGAAATATGTGCTCGCAGCCTCCCTTCACAGATATCTGCTCAGTTTCTTTCTGAAGGTGAAGAGAGAGACGGAAGAACCGATGGACTTCTGGGCCTATGCACTGTGGTATCAGTTTTTGGGAGACCCTTTTTTTGGGTTTATATTTTCATAGATTGAGAGTGCAGCGGTGTTTTGGTAGATTAGATCCACGTTGGTCCCCGTTCTCGACCGGATGATGTCCAAAGCACACTGGTTTAAGAACACATACTGGTCCTGCACATAGATCAAATGCAAAGGTTGAGTGAGATATGGCATACCACTCATTACGTCAAACAATACACCACAGGGAATGTGGCCATTCCTACCTCTGTCTGCACCATAAGTGGTCGGTGCATGCGCAGATCATGAACAATGCCATATACATCCACTGTATTTTCTCTTTCAATCTGGAAAATCAGTCGGTCAATGGCTATGAAGGTACCTGTGCGCCCCACACCAGCACTAATCACGAAGAACATAGAAACACAGAGATTTTTTTTACATTTTTGGTCACACTGAATAAATACAAAGCTGTGGGTGTAATTGTATGTGTGCTCTGTCAAACCTGCAGTGGACCACTGTAGGAGAGTGTCGTGAGTACTGGTTCATGTGCTCTCTGACTAAATGTCTGAAGCTGATGAGAAGCTCTGTGGTTTCTGGTACCCCGTGATCTGGCCAAGCTGTGAAGTGGAAGTGACGAACTGCTCGGGTTTCTGCTGTTTTCACCTGAAGGACAAACAGCGAAGCACCTGAAGATACTCAAGACAAGATACTACATACCTCAAAAGGTAACTGGACAACGTGACAAAATTTGTTGGAAGGATTTATGTTTCAAAGCAAAAGCACAAGTGACTTTCCACAAGACTCATAAATAAAAGGTATTAGTTATATAGATGTAAACAGAGAGAACATCAGTCAACACTGACCTTGTTATAACCACAGATTTGTTAACATATTGTAATGTATTAATAAGTGGTCCGTTTTGGTTGTGGGACACCTACTGTAAACCATGTTAAATATTTAGGGACCATAGGATTTACCAATCTAAAGGTCTTTCTCCCTTTCCTAAAAATACTTCTGAGAAATTATAAATATTTATGTAAATACATAATTTACAAATATGGATGTAATATGGATATATGCTGTATGAAGTATACTTCCTTCCAATTGTCACCGAATGCTTGGTGATAGGGGGTTGTGTAATTGTTGGGCTTTCTTTCTACTATTGTAAGATATTTGTCTTGCAATTGAAAGTGACTTGAGACACAACATCCACTGTTGAGCATTGGCTCTATATAAACAAAGCTGAATTGAAATCAATCAGAAAAATACTTACATTTTTAATGTTCAAGTCCTTTATGGTCCAGTCTTCAAGTGGTATTTCAGAGGTTGTTGTTACAATGATGTTGTCACACCGCATGGTACCAGAATGCCAATACTGCTCACATTTTACCTGGAAAGAAAACGTTTCAGCTTTAAAAAAAAAAAAGACAAACATTACGAAAAAAAACAACCCAGTTACATTAAAAAACAAAAAAACAAAACCTTGAGCTACACTTCCTTTCAGGTCAACATCACATGACTGTATAGATGGAAACATATGAATATATCATAGGGGATCTTTCACGTTTTCCCCCAGCTGTATAGTTTCATTCTTGGACTCTATTAAGAGTCATTCTGAATGATCAAAATAACCTTCTTTTATCTTGTACCAGGTCTTGATACTACCCCTGTCTTAAACAGCATCCCTTTGTGGTCACCTTCCCTTTATGCTAACTTTCTTCTGATTGGCTGCCCATTGCAAACAGAAAATTTGGACACCAAGTGGGTGGGATTGCTGTGATCACATTGATATCATAGAGGTGTGTAGGTGTGTAGAGTGGGGTCATGTAAACCAACCATTATTAAATTATAGCTTACATCCACCAAGATCTTCAAGGTCACGATTTACTGCTCAAAAATGAACAAAAAGCTATGAAACTATGGTTCTTATAACTGTGATATACATATAGTCAACATATAGGAAGTAATGTATAAAGATGTGAAATGTTTCACATGGGCATTGATATCTCCATCATGCTCAATAGACTGATCCTAAGGTCAAAGTGATAATACAACAATATTTATCATATATTGCGATAGTAAATATCACATTTTGTTACAACAATTTTGATAGATGTATCAAAATTCTGACTTTTTTCTCAGTATTCTGAAAAAAAAAAAAAAGACATCGCCACTCGTTTTTTTACAGTGGCCCTAATCCTCTCCCCTATATTTGTTACTAAACATTTAACTGAATTTTCTTAAACAATGAAACGAATGCTACACGTGCTCTAAACAATAGAAAATAATTATACTCAAAATTATATCAAGTATATCAAAATTGATTTCAATCGGGCAAATAAGTCTGCATTTTGCACTTATTTCTACACCACACTTCGTCGTGTACGTTTAAAAAGATCAAAGAAAACCAGATGAATATATGCACTATATGATACTATTCCCTTGAAAGTAACTACTTCTCAGCGAATGAGCTGCCTTGATAAGACATTTATGCTCTCTATTTATTCTTGCTAATTTTCTTTCTCATTGTCTGTTAGAAATGTTCACGATGGCCCAGAGTTGTTCTGATGTAAAGAATGCCATCACAGAAAATGACAATGATATAATTTAGGATAAGATGCTTTTGCTTAAGTCACGTTTTTCTTTTTAAAATACGAAAGTACTTTAAAAAGAAGTGTGTGTGTCTTTAAACATGCTTGTATTGCTAGTAGTGGTGTTTGTGTTCATACTCACTCGTCCCTGTTCATTACAGCGTGTCAGCATGACGAGAGTCTGCACATTCTTCTCCCAGATCATCCTCCAGAAATCGTTGACTGTGGTGGGTAAAGGACCTTGAGCTGCAATAAACTCCTTCCTCGAGTTGTAACCCTGCCAAATAAAACGCGAGCCCAACCACATGACACAGCCAGCTGGATTTTTCTGAGATATTTTTAAAAGCGGAGTTTACATGAAGGCGGAAAAGTTTAAATGAGTTTAAATAAATGGCACGTCAAGAAGCAAAGTTATGTTGCTCAGTAGGATGTTTACTGATGCTGAAGAAATGACTGTGGCAGAGAGCTGCTTCAAAAAGTGTCAGTACACACCGGCATGTAGTTAGCATTGATGTAATCATCAGATGGACTTCCATGGAGAATTGAAAGTTTTACCCTAGAAGAGTCATCTAAGATGCGAGGGGAAATAAAATGTTACATCCGGAATTCTTATGAGTATGAAAGGAATTCAAAATTATTATTATTAAAAATGATTACAAATTATTTTCCTACACTGTGTTATACATTAATAGATGCACAGTATTTTTTTTGTTCAATGCACAAACTAAAATGAGAAAATGGCAGCAGACACTGTAAGGCAGGCAATGATATTGTTCAAAGAGTGAGGGTGTTATGGTCAAAGCAGCAGAGATGGATTTGTTAAAGTGACTCACATGGAAGCACATTGTTGTAGCGATTCTTAGGCTTGTTCTCCACATTCAGTGCATGTAATTTTGACTGACCTGTGCCGACAACCTTCAGGTCCTTTAAAATACAGAAAAAAAAGGAGTTGGTGGCTCCATGTGGAGGACCGGAGAAGCAAATTAATCTTTTTCTTTTTTTGCCATTTGTTTTTTTACATTACATTTCAGTATTATTTTGGCTCATTCCAGTAACAGAAATTATATTTGATTTAGTTTCAGTTGCACCACTCCAAGATATCTCTTTTCAGGCAGCAAACAAAAACTGTAAGTAATATTGAAAAACTGTACCAGGTCTGATTTATTATGGTTATACTGACACTGACACTGGTAAGTGTGTCTGGAACACAAATGGTTAAAATAGAAATAGAAATAAAAATAAAAATGTTCAGTTTTTGCGATTTACCTCAAATTCTTCTGCAAAGCCGCAGTTGGAGTCTGCTCTCTGCTTCTTGTAATAAGCCTCAAAGTCCTCCACACTCACAGCCACACTTCTGCTCAAACCAGAGTGTAGGCAAGAGTGATGCGGTTGGTTCAGAAAAAAACATTAACATTTGAAAGATCTGCTACATGTTGTGAGTTAAAGCATTTGTACTTACACTTTGGCTCTAGAAAAAAATGTAAAAAGAAGACGATGCAGCAGTTAGAGAAACAATTGTTGTCTAAGTATATCATACATACAGTACAGCAAGATGATAAAAATCTTACCTTAAAGAGTGAATCTGGATGTCTGGTGAATCTTTTTTGGCTGTTCTACAGGAGTAGATAAAGTATGTAAACTAAATGATTCATACACATGGAGATTTAATGATCATTTTTATATCACTGGTGACAGTGGCAAACCTTTTCCAGTAGATAATAAAGCCGATGAGGATACTGAAGAGAATGAGGAAAACTGCTACCGATACACCAACAGCCATAGTAGCATTAGCTACTGTGTTTGGAAAAATGGTAATGGAGAGATGAAAGATGTCATTAGGCATTTGTAAAATCACTTCATATGCAAAACAAACAAACAATATTGTGATACTGTACCTGAGTCCTGCAGTGTGTCAACTGTGTAAGAAGGGCTTCCTATTACTGAAAGTAATGAACTGCTAATATCCACTAGGTTTTGTTGCTGCATCTTCAGTTGGGTGAATAATACAATGGCATAGCTGCAGGATTAAACAAACCACTCATTAAAAGATTTAACATGATTTTGTATATACAAATGTTTCAGTAAAAGTGCATTTTTGTGTTTCTAATCTCTCTTAGCAATTACCAAAGGAACTGTAGCGTCACTCTAATGTGTCCAAAATTATAAAAGTCAGTTCATGTATAAACTAGTATAACACAAAAGACCAAATTAAAATCATAGCTTACTGAGATTTTAATAATAATTACACTGTTCTGTATTTGTGTTGGCCACATTCTGTAACACTAATAATGTTATTATTATTGTGTGTGTGTGTGCAGTTTTTCTATGCATAGTTTTTTGTGTTCTTACCTGTATTTTTCATTGGCATTCAGAGGACCATTACTGTAGCCCTGCCACTGGGATCCATTTCCTATTCCTATCAACAGGTAATCTTCACTGCTGCGGGACTGCGGTATTTGTCTGACTACGACTGTAGCCAGGTATGCTGGAGCACCATTTGTCCAATTACTGTAAGTATTAATCAAGGACTGGTTCCAATTAGAGGGGGCAACTGGAAAGACAGTTGTCTTGAATCAATAGATTATAACAACACAACAAATATGACTTTTCTTTGTGTTCAAACAAGGAAAATAGAAGGAAAAAAACCTACCATTCTTTGACACCAGCACACCAACCTGGTTTATTGGTCCACTAGATTCATTAAACATCCTGGGATCGATCTGTAGTATGAAACTATTGTGTGTGACACCAATCGAATTCACCAAGCTAGCAGAATTTTCTGGCATGGGTGGATCTTTGATAAAAAAGAAAAAGAAAGGTGTATATAAATATGTAAAAGTATAAATATAATATATATTCTACATATCTACAAAGAACCAGCAGAAACTTTTTACATTTCTGTGTGTAGAGTGTACTATCAACTACAGATCATCCAACAAAACAGCCACAGACACGTGAATGCATAGACATTTTTGAGAGCCATTAAGCAAAAAGGATTATATTAGGAACTGGTATTTTCTGTAAAAGGCTTCTCTGTGTCTCTCAAACTCTAGTTCTGAAATACATTAGAACACTAATATTACTCTACATTGTGCAAAGCAGAAAGGCTTACCCGTTATGCCTGTCAAGCACTCACAATACATGCTGGGAATGCTGGGATTTCCATAGCTTAGAGTTATCACAGTCACACTATAGTTTGTATAGTGGTTAAGGCCAGAAATGGTATAATTGCAAGAGACGTCACTGATGTTGTTTCCATTTACAATCATCTGAAAGCCAGTGTATTGGCCACGGGGTGTGGAACATGACAAGATGATTTGTGCATTTTTGCTGTTTGGACTTTGACAGCTTAAGATTGTCACTGGGCTTGCATCTGTAACATGAAACAGAAATAAAGAAAAAAAAAACAGAATATTTCTAATGAATAAATATTCCAATTCTATTGGAGTAGAGCATTATTATCAAATATCTTTAAAAAAAATACAAAATTGAGCTTTTTTGTCAAAAACTGATTTTTCATAGGTTTTGGTCACAGTGGAGTTTTTTTTTAAATTTTTTTATATATATATTTTTTTTTTTACATTTTTCATATGTAAAGCACAGATCAAAACAAACACAGGTGACAACAATTTGCTGAAGTAATATTTCGTGTCCATACTTGTGCATTTGGTGATCATTACTGGTGCACCCTGTGTTCCATCAGAGGTCTGTGTGGTGACTCCAATACTGTAGCACTGACCAGGATCTATGTTAGTGATATTATACGCAGGTTGTGTAACTGTGAAGTTCTGCATTTGGGAATTAGTTTGATTCCAAGACAAAAAGTATTTATAGGTCTCATTGTATTGAAGTGGATAGCTCCAAGTGAGTATGATGTATGTCTCTCCTGGAGTGGCCATGAGCTGCTGCACTGCCAGTGGTCCTGTCAGACATTTGAGAGATGTAGAAGTTAATCCATACAGTAACGACGAAAGAGGAGACTGCCCACACTTCCACAATTCTTCTTTACAGAAATGAAAGCCTTACTTGTGGTGATCATGTAGACTTGAACCGTCTCACTTTGAAAATCCAATTCCCCCACAGTTGTCACAGAAATGTTGTAGGAAGTCCCAGAAGACAGGGAAGGTATGGTCAAACTGGTGTTTGTGGTATTGATATTGTTGGATTGCTGGGATGATGAGTAAGTGAGCAGGTAGTAGAATTTTGCACCGGTCATCAGAGGCGCCTCTATCCATTGAGTTTCAATGGAACTTGTAGTTTTACTCAGGATCTCAATCGACCCAGGAGGGTTAGGGACTGGAGGAAGGGGGATGCAACATGTTAGCTTATTTAAGTGCTCACTGTTGTAATGAATTTTGATCTACAGTTTGTTAGTGCAATGTCAAGTTAAACTTTATCAGTAACAGCTAAATTGTCAAAACCTGCTGAAGTGTATAAAACATACAAATGTATTAACATCCATAATATTAACATCCTTCTTGACCAGCAAGAAGGCTCAGCAGTGACTGTATTTCCTGAGGAGGCTAAGGAAATTTGGTATGTCGGCCAAGATCCTTAGCAGCTTCTACAGCTGCACTGTGGAGAGCACAATGACCAGCTGCATCACTGCATAGTAAGGCAGCACTACTGCTATGGGCCGCAAACGCCTGCAGAGAGTGATATCAACCGCGGAGAAGATCATGAGGACTCCGCTGCCCTCTCTGCAGAGCATCTACCGTCGCAGAGTCCAGAGGAGAGCTGCCTCCATCCTCAAAGACCCCGCTTCTAGATTTCAGAAGTGTGAAATCTAGAAGCAACTCCTTTTTCCCCACCGCTATCAGACTCCTGAACATCAGGCCACTTTGCACACCAAGTTCATTTGCACTTTTCTACACTTAATTACTTCTACATACTTTATTTATTTTATCTTCATTATTTATCTTCATATTTAAAAGTTGGTATTTGTGTGAATGGACTGCAAAGGAAGAATTTCATTGCACAGAGAAATGCAGATTCTTCTGTACATATGACAATAAAAGCTTTGAAATCTTGAATAATATGACTACACTCAAAACTGAAGACATTTATTCTACTCACGAGTGGCGTTAGTAACAAGGCCAGATGATGCGTTGAAGGGTCCACTTATTGTGGTTAACATGACGCTGTACGCCCGTCCAGCTGACAGGTTTTCGAACTGGTAGGATGTATTCAAAGAGTTCAGGGATTGAAGAGTTGTATTAGGTGTTAGGTAAAGACTGTAGCGCTCCACATTTCCTTTAGGCTTCGTCCACGTCACCATGATGGAACTATTCGAATGACCTGAGATAGTGGGCTGTACTGTTTCGGGCTCTGTTGATGTGATGAGAGAACAACGTATTAAAACATGTCAACAAAGATAGCCTGACAAAGAAAACTTGAAATGGCAGCGAAGAGTCATACTGGTGTACTGAGAGGTGCAGTTAATTTGTCCTTCAATGCCATTTGCTGCCATGACAGAAACACAGAAGGTATAGTTGGTCCCAGGGTTGAGGTCTGATATCTGTATGGGTCCTTGCACCACGGTGTTGTTTTTGCCTGATGTAGCAACTCGATAATTATAGTCATTCCTGTACTCAGCTGGCTTTGTCCAATTCAGATTTATAACAGTTGTGTTTACAGTTTCAGCCCTCAACTCAGTAACACCAAATGGCCCTACAAACACAGGGGGAATTATTATTATTAAAACAACATCAGAATAATAAGCACATGAACAGCACTTTCCTTATACAAAGTGAGATCTCTCTCTGACTGCAATAATGATAAACTACCCAAGCTTAGCTTTAGATGGTTGCTGACTTTGGTTGTTTTTACTGATTTAGTTTGAGTTTAGCATCATGGATTTATACATACGTGTGAAGTAAGACACTGTCACAGGATCTGCCTGAGTGCCATCTGCCGTCAGTGTAGTGACAGTGAAGCTGAAGTTGCTCCCAGAAAGAAGATTTGTGATTGTTGCATTTGTTATGTTCACATTTAATTCATTCACAATAGCATTGGACTCGTTGGTGACCTGCAGCTGATAAGAGTAGCTTAATTGGCTCGCCTGCTGTTGCCACAACAAGGTCACTGCATTTGTAGTTATTTCTGTCTGAGTCAGATTGGATACAGGAAATGGTCCTGAGAAAATGAGACAGATAAAAAACCTATAATTGCTGTTACATGCCCTCACACTCAGAGGAAATCGTCATAAGATAAATAGTATTAACAATATTACTATTTTAGAAAAATGACAGCTGCATTACATCTATGTACTCAGCATGTCGCTTGATGTTTCTGAATGGACTTAGTATTTGTACAGAGTGTATAATATTTGTCTTTTCAAAATAGTATCATGTTTGTACAAAGACAGTTGATTCCAAGCACTTTAAAATATGCATGAATGACCTTTTGTTGTCATCAGAAAAACAAAGCTAAAACAAACAAACAAACAAACCAAGAAATGTAAAGTATACCAGTAAAAATAAACTCTGTCAGGAAAATTCACTGTAACAACATCATCAGCTGCATGTCTACTCACTGGTATAGTTCATTGTAGTCACTGGTGTACTTTTATATCCCATCACACCCACAGTAACAACAGAGATACTGTAGGGACTTCCAGATGTGAGGTTTCCCAGCAAGAACCAGTTGTCTTGTTTCACAAAGTTGTTGTTGTTGTTAGTGGTGTTAACACTAAAGTTGTATTGCTTATTGTCCATGTTCTGTGGGAGGGCCCAGGTGAAGTTGATGGAATTAACCGTCTGAGATTGCACTGTGATGGGACCAGGAGGGTTGGGAACTGAACAGAAGGAGAAGCATTTGGTTACTTGATTGATTAATTCAAAAAAATACATGCATCTGTAACACTGAAAATAAAATTTGAGGTAGACGTCAGATTGTCAATGAAACTCACAAGTTGCGTTGCAAACAGCTGAACTGTTAATCTGATAAGGTCCACTTTTGGTGATCAACTGGACACAGTAAATTACTCCGGGACTCAAGCCCTTAAAGGTTGTGTTTGTAGTTTGATTGTTTACATCAACTACTTGTTGACTACTATTTAGCACAACACTGTAAGTGAGGACATTCCCTGTCACCGGTGTCCAGTTCACTGAAAGGCTAGTTGTGGTTCCTATGACTGTAAAGCTTGAGACTGCTTCAGGCACTGGAAAAAAAGAAGATTCA
>VURO01050630.1:0-14452 GCA_015108175.1 Pelvicachromis taeniatus | reverse complement strand
CCTGGGAAAGGCCCCCCCCCCCCCCCCCCCACCGAGGAGGGTGACAGCCACACCCTCCCCCTGTGATGGCTGAGGGGTAACTCCTGCTGATGTGACAGTCAGTTCGACTCCACAGTGTGTGCAGGAAATGCAAACAGGATGACGAGTGTCGTGAGTGCAAACAGCAAACTGGTCTGTTGAGTTCGTGCTGGGAGAGGTGTCAGGTGATCCTGACGATGTAAACAAAGACCTGCATCAGTCTGAATCCATCTCTGTGTGGACATCACGATGAGCTCAAACCAAAATACTGAGAAAGAGGTCGAGTTTAACGCTTTTCCTCCAACTGCTAAAAGCGTCCATTCATTCTTCTGTTTAAAGTGAAACACTCCCAAACTTCATAGAAACATATATGTACATATATGTACATATATGTACATATATGTACATATATGAAACATCAAATAAATCGTAAATCTAACGTTTTAATGAATGACATCATGTTTACATACGTGTATTTTATTTATCACAGATGTGAGAAATTTGTGACAGCAAGTAAAAAAACATTAATTTAAAAGTATATATTTCTGAATCGATAAACTATTCACTGAGCAGGACCTGAAACCTCTGACCTCGGCCTGCATGTGGTAAAACACTGACCCCTGGTGGCGACTCTGCGTTATTACAGTTAGTCTTTAAATGATTAGATTTTGGTTTTGTTTGTTTGTTTGCTTCGTTTGTTTGTTTGTTTTAAGAAAAAACAACAACAAACAACAAACAAAAATGTCCAGAAAAATAAATAATTAATGAAAACGAAGGAAGACAAATTCTCATTAAGTGAGTGAAAAGGTGCAGGCTCGATTTACAAACTGACTTTTCTACCCGGCAACAGTTTTATAATCACATTTCACCAAAACAAAAGCACAATAAATAAATTAAAAAGAAATGAATACACAGAAAACACGAAAAACTAATGTTATCAACAATCATTTCTGCACTTTTACATTTTTCTGCGTTTTACTGAATTTCCGGAGGAACCCACCGGAGGGATGAATACGTTTGATCTATTTTCTGATTTTAAAACGTTTTTAAAAGACGCAGCTCGTCCTTCTGTCCTCGCTGAGAGTTTTATTTATTTTTTGTACAGATATCATATTTAAATATTTACTTCTGCCGGAGTTGCATTACTGCAGATGAAGACACTTCTGTTTTATACACTTTGTAAATCCACCAACATAATTTATCACAAGCAAAAATCCATCTTCATTCCTTCAATTTAAACATTATTCATCAATGTTTTAACTTTATTTTCTTTAGTTATAATTTATTGATAACTTGGTGTCAACTCATTCCTTTACACAGTAAACATGCTGCATGTGTCGTTCATGTACAGTACAAGCAGCTTAGGGCCCAACACTGAATACCCTATAACTAAACTTCAGTAACTTTATTCATTTACTTCCACATACTGACATCACAAATACTTACTAATAATTACAATTATTGATAATGTTTGCATGAATAACGCTATTTAGTCCGGAACGACAGGACATGTCGGACTTTATTTAACATTAAAATTAAATAAACAGCAGATCAACTTACCTCAGCAGGAGCCTGAAGGCTTCAGCAGCAGGTGAGACTGAGGAAAGGGGTGGAGCCTGTCCCGTCACAGGTGGAGCCTGTCCCGTCACAGGTGGAGCCTGTCACAGGTGGAGCCTGTCCCGTCACAGGTGGAGCCTGCCCAGTTTTTATGCTCCACTCTATTTAAAATGTCTCATCTCATTAATAGTTTTTATGGAGCGCTGCCTGCAGCGCTGCCTGCGGTTCGACCAAGCTCCCACTAGAGGGCGCTGTCAGGTAACTCTAGCCCTTCAGATCACATCAGTGTGTTTTCACTGCAGCCCTTTTGCTCCCTACATGTTTAAACAAATATCGGTACTTTCTACTCCTCACACTTTTAAAACAGCTTTGTTACTTTTGCTTTAACACATTTGGGTCGAGTTATTATTTCATTACATTCGCCACATCTGCAGGCCTCTGCCACGGCAGCTGACGGCAGCTATTATTGTAGCTGTCTCCGTACCACCGAGTGAAGGCGGCCATGGCAGAGCTCTACAGTAACATCAGTGAGCAGCAGAAGGATCCTCCTGATGCCTTCTTCATAGACTTGAACCTCTCCTGTCCTGTGTGGTGTCCCACAGGCCTCAGGTCTTGGCCCCCTCCTCTTGTGTTTGTATCTGCTCCCTCTTGGTTTTATGCTGAGAAAACACAGCATTACACTTCACCTCTATGCTGATGACTGTCTGATCTACGTCCCCCCAAAGAATAAAGGCTCATATTCCACACAGCCTTTACTTCACTGACTTGATGACATGAAGGATGTCATTCAATGACAAACAGACTGAGGTGATGGTTTTTGGTACCCCCACTGTGTATTTGGATACCCTGGCTCAGTCACAAACCTGGGGGTCAGAGTGGGCTGTGAGTCTGACAGTCAGATTAGGGCAGTTGTTAAAGCTTCTGTCAGCTCAGGCAGCAGCACTGTGAGACGGTGACCCACCCACGCTCTGTCAGCACTCACCTGGGTCACTGTAATGCACAGGGGTCAGTGATTCATCCATTACTCATCTACAGAGGGTGCAAAATGCTGCAGCTCGTCTTTTAACTGCCACTCCACAGCTTCACTTCCCTGGCTGCCCATTCCTCTTAGGATCCATTTTTAAACTCTTTTATTTGCTTTTAAAGCCCTCCATGGCCTAGCCCCATCTTACCTCCGAGCTACTGCAGCCTTACACGCAAGTCTTACATCTGTCCTCCCCAAATTCTACCAACATGTCAACATTGCAACCAGGGGAGAGACTACACTGGACAAAGTGTCTACAAACAGAGCTGCTGTCCTCCCCCATGTCGGTCACTCTGACCACTTGGCCGTTATACCCACACCTGCTTACAAACCCAGAGTACAGCAGGACGAGCCAGGGGTCAGAGAAGTCAGCATTCAGCCACCACCAGTGGGAAATCTTCAGAGAGGCTGACACATATAACAGCGTTACTGACCTCCAGGAATACTCTGTCTGTCTTTGACTACATCAATAAGTGTGTAGATGTTGTGACCGTGGTCAAAACCATCAAGAAGCGAGCCAACCAGAAACCATGGCTAACCGGGGAGGTTTGTTCTTTGCTCAGAGTTCGAAACATCCATCCATCCATCCATCCATCCATCCATCCATCTTCCTCCGTTTATCCGGGGCCGGGTCGCGGGGGCAGCAGCCCAAGCAGAGAAGCCCAGACCTCCCTCTCCCCAGCCACCTCCTCCAGCTCATCCGGGGGAACACCAAGGCGTTCCCAGGCCAGCCCAGAGATATAATCTCTCCAGCGTGTCCTGGGTCTGCCCCGGGGCCTCCTCCCGGTGGGACATGCCCGGAACACCTCACCCAGGAGGCGCCCAGGAGGTATCCTTATCAGATGAACCACCTCAACTGGCTCCTTTCGATGTGGAGGAGCAGCGGCTCTACTCTGAGCTCCTCCCGGATGGCCGAACTTCTCACCCTCGAAACAAAGCCTTTAAATCTGGGTGTCCTGTAGCTTATAGTCCAGCAAGGAAGAACCGGTCCAAAGGGATTAAAGAAGCCAAGACGCTGTTTGCACAAACACTGGACACGGCGGCCGTGGCTGTCCAACACATGACAGACTACAAGCCCCGTCCCTCACTGATAAGGCAGACCGATGGTTGTCTACCAGACGAGCTGCAGGGTCTGAGGCTAACGGTACCACCCAGGCACAAACACTCCCACTGCACCAGGTGACCAGGTTTTCCAGCTGAGGTCACAAAGGCGTGGTTGACCCACGTGAGGCAGCAGGACCAGAGGACATCCCTGGATGTGTTTGAAAGGATTGTGCAGAGAAGCTGAAAGATGCTTCAGCAGACATCTTCAACATGTCGCTCAGACAGGAAGTTGTGCCAGCTTTCCTAAAGAGCGCCATCATGATACCCGTCCCCAAGAAAGTCAACGCGGCGTGCTTCAATGGCTTTGGGCCCGTGACCCTCACACTAATTGTGAGTAAATGCTTCGAGCGGCTGGTTCCGATCATGGACAGTCTCCCTTTAGACCTGGATCTTCTGTTTGCATGCAGAACCACCCGATGCTCGCTCTACCACACTGCATGTAATCCTGTGTCACCTGCAGAGGAAGCACACCTGTACCACAGTCCTTCTTATCGACTTAGCACAGCAGTCGGTGGAAAACTGGGTTCTCAGCTTCCTGCCAAAGCAGCAGCAGACAGTGGAGGACACATCACAGCCCATGTTGGTGAGCACAGGCTCTCCTCAGGGGGGTGTCCTCAGCTCACAGGCCACTAACCTGTGGCTGGTCGCTCTGACAACCATGAGTCCGCTTATAGAATGGACGTGGAGCAGCTTGAAGTGAACATCCCATAATCTCACCATCAATGTGGACAAAACAAAAGAGATGGTGATGGATTTCAGGACGTCTGGCAGAGCTCACCATAGACGGTGCTGCTGTGGAGAGGGTCAGCAGTGTGATGATGACCTGGCCTTCTCCACAGCAGTCATCTCCACTCAGGACTCTCCACACTCACCACTGAAATCATGGTGACAAAGGTTCACGTCCTGGTTTGGCAGCGTCCAACGAGAAGCGTCGAGAAGGACCGGAGAGGAAGAGGAAGGACGCTCATTTAAAGCTCACGTTCTTAGATCGGTACACGTCACATGATGTTTGTCCGACCTGCTGTTACTCTGATTCTGTCCCCACTCTGAGCCGCTACAGCTGATTATAGCCCCCCCCCCACCTGTTTCCTGTCCCCACAGGTAGCGCTCATGTTCCACACGCCTGACTCGAGCTGAGTAACTGTTACATGATCGTAGCGCAGTTAGCTTAGCACAAAGACAGAACACAAACAGACACTTTCACTTTCTTACTTTGAGAACATTTCAGAGCCTGTACTTTTCCACCTTTACTCGAGTAAAACTGGAGTACTTTGTTACACTACTATGTGTACTTCTACTTCAGTACAGAATGTCTGCCACCTCTGAATCTGTCCACTATCAGACCGCCACCCTGTGTGAGGACATCCTGTTCACGGTTCAGGTCATATCCTGTGATAAATATTAATACTATCAGTGATTATTAGTCCTGTAGCTGCTTCAGGTTGGAGGAGAGGAGGTGGAGGTGAGCGCTGACGTGTCCGTGTGCATACAGGTGTCTCTGCTGTTCAGGTAGCAGAGCGTCACCCACGCCCACGCCCACGTGCACACCCACGTGCACACCCACGCACACAAGTGTTCTGTCTTTCTGAGGCTGTTTCAGGTCAGCTGCAGGTTAGTGTCATTCAGCTGATCAGAGGTCAGACTCAGGTGGAGGGGGGGGGGGGGGGGGGGGGGGGGGGGGGGGGGGCTCTGAACGCTGCCACGGTCGCTCCTGTGACAGTGACTGAATGATTGTGCGTCCTGTGTGTTGTTGAAGCAGGTGAGTGAGCACACCTGTGTGACAGCCTGCACAGTCAACGCAGGAATCGTGTCGTGAACACGATGTTTGCTTCTTACACTGAAGTCAGCAGTTAGAGCGTGACAGCAGCGCCGCTCACAGTAGTGCTGGGACGACGCGTCGACGTCATCGATGACGTCGATGCGTAAAATACGTCGACGTAAAAAATTGGCGTCGATGCGTCGTCACTTTCACAAAAACACATGGCGGCAGCGAGTAGCGGTAACACGTGGACTTAAACCACGCCCCCCGAACACGCAGTTCTACAGTATGGGGATATTTGAAGCGAACAGGAAGTGATTCAGTCTTTGCCGGCTTTGTAAGGTGGAAATGGCCGATCATAAAACGACCGTAAGTTTTCAACTTTGTTACTAACGCTGGTTTTGACCCTTTAATTCATCCAGACACCCCCCACGTAGACACACACTCAGAGATAAACACCCAACCTCCGTAAATGCTAAACTCATGTAAGCTGCTTAGCAGTAACATATATCATTAGATTCATCGATTAATCGTTTTGCCCCGCCCCAGCTCACACCTGAGGCAGTAACAGCCCGTCTGACGGCCTTTGTTCAGCCTCGTTTCTGTGTCACTTGTGTTTATGTAATGGCTGGTCGTGCCTTTGATGCTGGAGCGAGTCCAACAGTCCTGAGGCTGAGAAACTGGCTTTGTGTCGGTTATTATCGGGCAGGTATTTTAGGCTTTCTGATACCAGTGAGACTCCACGAGTTCCTGGAAGAGTGAAGTCGGAGGTGGTGAAAGTAAAAATGCTCCGTGCTGTCAGCTGCTAAATGCTCGTCTTCGTTTCATACCGCGGCTCTGCGGGACTCTTCACAGCCCACTTTCATCTGGACGTGTGAACGTCGGCTTACAGTGATTTTATACAACACACACCAACCACTCACCAGCATCACGCCTGGCAGGAGATAACAGCAGGTGTTACTGTCACTCTGCAGAACCGGCTGATATCAGTATCTGCAGTGAACCGATGCTGTGGCTGCTCGATGGGAGCCATATTTGTAGTTCCTGTTACAGACCCATCCAAAGTGGACTTTGTCCTCAGCTCTGCATCTTCCATCGTTCTTACTCCAAACTTCTTCATTGATGTCTGCAGCATGAACACGAATAGAAACAAAGTCATATTTAAAAAAAGAAGAACAGTGGGCTGGACTGATCCGGAGCAGCTTTCAGTCAGTTCTTTATAAAAATATAAAGAAAGTTACCTTTTCAGGTGCTGCTTCCAGGTGATGCCATGGAGGTACTGCACAACCAATCAGAACATAATCTCGCCCCAGGATCGCGCTTACACCCCTACACCTCCTCCTGCTGCAGACGTCAGTTACTTTGTGTAGAAACTGTATCTGTATTTAATCCAGAGGCAGCTTTTGTGAACTGTGGACTTCAGCGAGCCGCCGTACAGAGGCCAGCGTTCACGCGTGATGCTCAATCATGGAGGTCAGGAAATCCCAAAAAGTTGACTGTTCATCGGGACGTGGTGTTTTCAACGCCACGTCCCGATGAACAGAGGTACAAACTGCTCAGTGAATGAAATCTTAAATATGATGGTCTAACTCGAGTCGGATGTTTCAATATTTGAATAATATTTTCAGTCTATGGTGTAGCATCGCGGCAGGCTGTGGAATCAGTAACGAGGCCTCACACGGCATACTGAATATTTATTTTGTTTTTGTGGAGATTAAAGTCCGAGTAACGGTTGACCAGCAGCGCTGTGTCTCCATCGTGGTCACACGTGGCTACATCTGTGCGTGATGGCGCTGTAACGTGTGGACGGCACGCCGAGCTGCTCGCAGACGCCATTTTCTGGAAGTGTTCCTGAGCTGGTGCACTGATTGATCACAGAGTGGCGTTTTAAGGCCGCGGTTCTCGGCCTCAGAGAGTCCTCCAGGTCACGTTGTGTAGACGACGATGCTGATGATGTCACGTTGTGTAGACGGTGACGCTGATGATGTCACGTTGTGTAGACGGTGATGCTGATGATGTCACGTTGTGTAGACGACGATGCTGATGATGTCACGTTGTGTAGACGGGATGCTGATGATGTCACGTTGTGTAGACGATGCTGATGATGTCACGTTGTGTAGATGACGATGCTGATGATGTCACGTTGTGTAGACGATGCTGATGATGTCACGTTGTGTAGACGATGCTGATGATGTCACGTTGTGTAGATGATTGTGTTCACAGTGAGGAACATGTTTTTTGCAGCTTGTTGAAGCTCTGCCTCACTAAGATGCTCTTTTCATACTCGATCATGTGGCGACCTGCTGACAGGTCACATGATCAGCTGACCATCCTCCAGCTGTTCGTCTTCAGCACCACTGACTGTTTGGACATTTTGATGTAATCACGTTGAAAACTTCTTCAAATGTTTCTTAGTTTAAACGTTTGACATGTTTGCAGCTCTTTTGATAATAAAACACGTTTGTAAAGCACTCTGTTGTGTTTTTATTGTGTCGTCGGTTTGTCCATGTCACAAATGTACGATTAGCCTGAAAACAGTCGGGTTCAAGCACGGGTCGAGTTTTGGGACCTCAACTTTGTTCCAGAGCGTTCAGCGGAGACCGGCTCGGCGTCTCCTGCAGGGCGGGTCAGAGACATGTCGGTGAGTGACGGCTGTCATCGTGGCATACAGTGAAAGTCAAGCATCACGCGTTTGAGAAAGCCAGGAAAGGTCAGAGGTCAGCTCAGGGTGTAGAAGCAGGTTAGACCACATTCACTGATGGCAGCGAAGCGAGCGGGCAGTTTCACTGTGATTTTAATCCCCTCCCCTCGCTGTGTGAAAAGGGCATGTTTACAGTCCTGAGGAGGGCGTGATTGGCTCCGAGCCCCGGCGATGAAAGATGGGACGCTGCGAGCTGGGCGTGGGGGTTTTACAAAGGAATGGGGAGGGGTGGTCATAAACACAGCGACAGAAAGAGTAATGAGCAGGTGCAAAGGGCGGGGCATTAAAGTATTCAAGCTCAGGAGGTTTCCAAAGAAAAGTGATGACATTGCGCTGGCAAACATGGCGACTGTCTGAGGGCAGAGAAGGTGTCCTCTGAGAGAGCGAGTCGTCTTATGTAACGCCCGAAAACGTAGCTTTACGTGAACGACGCGCACCGAGCAGCTTCGCTCTACAAGAGGCTGTTTGTGCGTTTCTGAGTGAACGGCGTTCCTGAACGCCCACGGGTGTGTTTGCCTTCCTCCGACGCCAGCGACCCTCGACCTGCTCGCACTCCACAGGCATGTTCACACCTGATAACCTGCATCGTTTCTCACAGAGCTCGTCGACATGTCGCCGTGTTTGGATTTCTCAACGGCCTCATAAAACACAGCCATCAACTAGTCAATGAATCAGCCACTCACTGCAGAACTTACCTGTGTTAATATACCTGTGTTAGAATACCTGTGTTAGAATACATGTGTTGGTATACCTGCGTTGGTATACCTTTGTTAGTATACCTGCGTTGGTATACCTGCGTTGGTATACCTGCGTTGGTATACCTGCGTTGGTTTACCTGCGTTGGTTTACCTGCGTTAGTATACCTTTGTTAGTATACCTGCGTTAGGTATACTAACGCAGGTATACTAAATATTACCTTTGTTAATATACCTGCGTTAGTATACCTGCGTTAGTATACCTGCGTTAATATACCTGTGTTAGAATACCTGCGTTAGAATACCTGCGTTAGTATACCTGCGTTAGTATACCTGCGTTAGTATACCTGCGTTAGTATACCTGCGTTAGTATACCTGCGTTAATATACCTGCGTTAATATACCTGTGTTAGAATACCTGCGTTAGTATACCTGCGTTAATATACCTGTGTTAGAATACCTGCATTAGTGTATCTGCGTTAGTATACCTGCGTTAGTATACCTGCGTTAATATACCTGTGAGTACTCTGATTACTGCTGCTGCTGAAAGAGCACAATAACACCAGCAGAGGTGACGTCAGCGGCAGCGAGGTGCAGAAGCTCCCAGGTGGGTCTAACCTTTCATTAATCCCTGCGGAGGTTTGATGTGACTGAATAAACGATGTCAGGGTGTGATCGGATTAAGAGCTTTAAGCTTTAAAGGTTAAAGCGACGAAGCTTGTGTTTGTTCTGACACCTTCAGAGGGTCACATGATGAAAACGGGACAATCTGTCCTGCAGGTACATGAGCCCGACCCTTCACCTCTACGCTCGTCTTCTTCTTCTGGTGAAGCCAAACACCAGCCGGGGCAGCGTACTGTTGGCGGCGCAGTAGTTGTGGACGTACGGAGACTACGGGGCGTTCGACGGCGCCCTCAGCATGTCACCAAAACGCATGGAGACGGCTCCTGGAGCTGGTCCCCCCCCGACCTGCAGCCCCAGGATCTGGAGGTTTTTAGCCGCCTCTGTGACCCGAGCCGGGTCCTGCACGTTAGAGCAAACTGTCCAGCTGTCATCACAAACATGATCAGAGTGCTGTGTTTGTGTTACACTGTCGGGCGTCTTCATCGCTCCTCTTCAGGGTGCCTCCTTAGCTGTGGCCGGTGTGCGGCCCTGATCACAGCCTGCCGTGGTTGTCGGGCTGTTCTCCGAGGTGTCACACCCCCTCCCTGTCATTCCTCAGGAGTTACTGATGTTTACTTTTACTAACGCGCCGTCTGCTCGTTAATCTTCCTCCGTTCAAGATGCAAAGGTCGTGCTGAGCCTGCAGGTGAAGCAGGGTTGATAAAGGCATTAGTGTGTTACAGGTTACATTTTTCCCTGCCCCCCCCTCCACCTGCCGTGCCTCGCCCGGCCTCACCTGCTGTTTGAGTGACAGCTCTTAGGCTGCAGGCGTTATAAAAGGAGGAGAGCTCTGCAGCTCCTCACTCTGCTCTCTGTCGCCTCCAGCTACAGCAGCAACGCAGCATCAGCCATGACCTCTTACACCCGCTCCTACTCCCGCTCCGTCAGGTCCTCTGTGGGCAGCAGTGGCTCCATGAGGGCCAACAGCGTGTACGGAGGAGCTGGAGGCTCCGAAGTCCGCATCTCCTCCTCCTCTGTGGGTGGAGGGCTTCATAGCAGCCTCGGCGGAGGCTTCAGCGGGGGCCACGGCGGAGGCCTCGGCGGGGGCCTCGGCGGAGGCCTCGGCGGAGGTCTCGGCGGAGGCTACTCGTCCTCCGTCAACTACAAAATGTCCGGCACGGACGAGAGCCTGATCGGCAACGAGAAGTTCACCATGCAGAACCTGAACGACCGCCTGGCCACCTACCTGGAGAAGGTGCGCATGCTGGAGAAGGCCAACGCCGAGCTGGAGCTGAAGATCAGGCAGTTTGTGGAGAACAAAGTGGGCCCCTCCACCCGGGACTACACCGCCTTCTTCGTCACCATCAGCGACATCACTGCAAAGGTAAAGGCTCCTCATCCTCCCTCTGACAGCAGATGGCGGCGCCCCGTGTTTACCCTCATTTCCTCTTTCTGTTATTTAGAATGATGATGTCACTGCGAGCTCAGTCCTCCGTAATAAAGCTGTTTTGAACTTTCTGCTAACCTGTCCTTTAACAACATCAGACCCTGCGGTCACATCTTTTTGAATGTGAGGATTACGCTCGCAGGAAGCTGCTTTTAGTGAACAAAAGGCTTCATTCAGCAGCGCTGCACCTCACCCTGCATCCCAACAAAACCCAGAGAGCCACGCAGACAAAGGCAGACCAGAGAGGCGCCTTCAGAAACCAGAAGGATGCCTCTCTGATCTAAAATAGAGCATCAATGTAAACCTGAGATTAACACGCTGTAGCTCAGAGATTATAATAAACTAACTGTCCAATCCACTCATGCAGGAAATGTCACAGTGGGTGAATTCATGAGCTGCACACCGTCTAAGGAGGTTTAACTTTTCTGAGCTGAACCTCGTTAATCTCAAACAAACCACGAAGATCAACAAAGTCTGTTTGAATTCAAACTCATGTTTGGCTAATTAAAACAGTATTACAGCTCTGTGATTGGTCCGAAATGGGAGGGGCGGGGCATTAATCAGTAATCCTGTTGCCCCGCCCTGCTGACCCTCACCAGCAGCCACCCGAGTTCATCTTCGGAAACATGACCTCGTGTTTCCTGTAGCACAAACGCTCTTCAGAATAAAAAAAGTGCGCTCCATCTTTCATTACAAAATAAAAGCACCTGTATGGGCTCTGTGGGACTGACTGTGGAATTACGTTGCTGCTTATAAACAGCTGAAGTTTGGTCTTCATCCATAATGATGGTTTTTGTCTCCAGATCCAGGAAGCCACAAAGAGAAACGGAGCCATCCACCTGAGCATCGACAACGCCCGGCTGGCTGCCGACGACTTCAGGACAAAGTGAGTCCGCAGGAAACGCCAGCGTCTGAGTGTGACGTCGTCATGGAGCTCAAAGCTGCAGTTCCTCTGACGCCCAGCAGAGGCTGCTGCCGCCTTCAGGCCACAGGCCCCATACAAGTCTGAGCTCTAAGCTAACCATCTAATGTTAGCACTTAGCATTCCAACATGGCAGCAGCAGTCCTGGTTAAAAGGGACTTCTTCCTCCCCGCTGTCGCCGAGTGCTGCTAATATGAGATGGTTTGGGTTCAGTTGAGGACTGGAGCGTCGCTCAGACAGAAACCAGCCTCTGATCGGGGAAACTGGACAATTCTGCTTAATGAGCAAATCTGGTTTGTCCCTCATTCTGCAGAGTCCCACACAGTGCACGTTTACACTGTGCCCAGCTGGTTGTCCCTCATTTGAGAGTAAAAAATTGTCAACCTAGTTTCTGATGATGCTTCGAGTCTCCATCATCAGCAGATCAGAGCATGAAAAAAGGTCCAAGCTATTATTTAAGCTGAGCCTCACCTGTGATCCCTCCTCCTGCTGCAGGTACGAGAACGAGCTGGCCATGCGTCAGTCGGTGGAGGCTGACATCAGCGGGCTCAAGAAAGTCCTGGATGACCTGACTCTAACCAGGACCGATCTGGAGATGCAGATCGAGGGCCTGAAGGAGGAGCTGATCTTCCTGAAGAAGAACCACCAGGAGGTCAGTGCTCCTGAAAGCTGCAAACGTGTCAGGAGGAGTTAGATTCACATCTCTGAGTCACGGCAGCATCGCCACGAAGTAGAGTAACAGAAAGCAGATCGAGTAAAATCAGTGTGTCTGAATGTGGTGATGCTCGATGGTCACTTTCAAATGTAAATGAAGAGGAAGTGGTTAAAAACAGCTAATCAATGCCTTCACTGAATGTGTGTGTGTGTGTGTGTGTGTGTGTGTGTAGGAGCTGCTCGCCATGCGCAATCAGATGAGCGGTCAGGTGCACGTGGAGGTGGACGCCGGTCCACAGCAGGACCTCACAAAGGTCATGGCTGAGATCAGAGAGCACTACGAGGCCGTCACCGCCAAAAACCAGAGAGAGCTCGAGTCCTGGTTCCAGACCAAGGTACCTGCCGCCATGACATCACTTCCTGTGAATGCAGCGGTCTCCTGTGTATTAACCTGTGTGCATGCTTCCTGCACAGACCGAGTCTCTGAACAAAGAGGTCGTCACTCACACCACCTCGCTGCAGACGTCCAGGTCCGAAATCACGGAGGTGAAGCGCACGCTGCAGTCTCTGGAGATCGAGCTGCAGTCCATGTTGGGCCTGGTGAGTGTCACATGACCTCCATCCTGCAGCTGGATGAGGAGGTCGATGCTGGCCAGACGAATGATGAAGCTTCAGTTAGTTCAGTGTAAAAGAGAGAGGAGCGAGCTGTAAACAGAGGCGGGCGTCCGATGAACTTCAGGCTGTTTCTAATTTTCTGTCCAAACACTGAGAGGTCACATGACCCGAGGTTTCACTGAAGCTGAAAGCAGAGAGGAAGTAGACTTCAGGGTAGAATCAGCCGAGTACAATCAGAGTCTGACGGCAGGTGACTATCAGCTGACCTCACAACGCGCTCCTTCCTCTGCAGAAAGCGTCGCTGGAGGCGTCCCTGGCTGAGACGCAGAACCGCTACTCCATGCAGCTCTCCGGGTACCAGATGCAGGTGAGCCGCCGTTCATCCTGAGCTCGCGGGTCGTACCTGAGCGCTCTTACCTGTGACTCTGTCCTCCTGCAGGTGTCGTCTATGGAGGAGCAGCTGTCGCAGCTGAGGGCCGACCTGGAGCGGCAGGGGCAGGAGTACCGGATGCTGCTGGACATCAAGACCCGGCTGGAGATGGAGATCGCCGAGTACAGGAGGCTGCTGGACGGAGAAGCCACCAGCAGGTGAGACTCCCGCTGCAGCGAGTGAAACTAAAGCTAACGGGCGACACAGACGCTAACCTGTGCTCTGTTCTGATTGGTCCGCAGTGTCACCACCAAGTCCTCGAGCACCACGACCAAGCGGGTGGTGACGGTGGTACAGGAGGTGGTTGACGGGAAGGTGGTGTCCTCCTCTTCCTCCGAGACCTCCTCTGTCCTGAAGAGCTGAGCCGCTGCAGACAGCCAATCAGCATCAGCACTCTCAGAGCGCCCGCAATAAACCGAGAGTCCAAATAAAAACTCCGAGTGTGTCTTTATTTCAGCAGCTCAGAGAAGGGCGCTCGCTTCCTCCAGTCAGAGGGGAAACATCCTGGGCTTCAATTCAATTCAGCTTTATTTACACAGCGCCAAATCACAACAACAGTCACCTCAAGGCGCTTTACATTGTAAGGTAGACCCTACAATAATACATACAGTGAAAAACCCAACAATCATATGACCCCCTATGAGCAAGCACTTTGGCGACAGTGGGAAGGAAAAACTCCCTTTTAACAGGAAGAAACCTCCGGCAGAACCAGGCTCAGGGAGGGGCGGGGCCATCTGCTGCCACCGGTTGGGGTGAAAGAAGGAAGACAGGATAGAGACATGCTGTGGAAGAGAGCCAGAGATTAATAACAAGTATGGTTGAATGCAGGGAGATCTATGAACACATGGTGAATGAGAAAGGTGACTGAAAAGGAAAAACCCAGTGCATCATGGGAGTCCCCCAGCAGTCTGAACCTATCACAGC
>VURO01050629.1:45586-59067 GCA_015108175.1 Pelvicachromis taeniatus | reverse complement strand
CCCACACACAAACAAACATAAAAACACACAAAACAAAAAAAATAACAAAAAAACAAAAAAAACAATAGAAAAAATAAAAAATAAAAAACGATAAAAAAAGAAAAAAAAAAAAAAAAAAAAAAAAAAAAGCACAATAGCAATAGATGTTTATATATTTTCCTTTCAGTACTAACTAGCCCCTTTTATGATGACCCTCATCTTAAGCGATATAATGTAGCCATTTTTAACTATGTACAATTGTCTCACACTTACACGGTTGTAGACACAGCAGGTTTAGATCACTTCAGTTTAATCAAATCATCATCACATCCTATTCATATATTAAACTTTCCTCAAATGTCCATAAAGCTAACATCAGACTCACACATGATCTTAGCTGTTAAATGATCATCAGTGCTCGATGCTTGCTGGTGTTTGGTCAACAGATGATCTTGGCAAGTTTTTAAAGAACAATTAAGCAAATAGTGTCAATAATGTCAATCTCTGTGTAATCTCTGTGGTATCTTACATCTAGGACAACCTGCAATGCTGCTTTGACTTATTTACAAGAAACACTTTCATTTTCTCTTCAAGCTGCAGCAATGGAGGCGTCATCCAACTGTCGACCTTGAGGCTGTGGAGAAAGACAGAAACAATGCTTTATCCCAACAAGGAAAACATCTCCAGACAACACTGACTGTGTCCTTAGTGTTCATGGGTTTCTATGTGTGTTACCTTGACGAAGATACGCTGGGGCAGGAAGCGTTTCAGAGCTTGAGTGCTGAAGGTGGGGCAACGTGGCAGGCTGATGTTGAGCTGTGGTAGTGTTTGGTAACCAGCCATCAGTGGATAGTAGTTATACAGCATCTCCTGCTCTGAACTGGGGAGGATACGGAGACGCACCTACACACACACGCACACAAATGGATTTGTCATTTAGATATGTGCAGTCAAAAAATAAGGCTAGGTCAAAGCAGTCAAGATAACGCTTGAATGAGGCAATGTTTGTAAATTAAAGTGATTCTGGACTGTCTGGCACAATCAAGGCAGAGGCCACACAGTCAGTTTTATATTTACTGCATCCTTTTCAGAATCAGAACGACATTAATTATCCCCAGTGGGCAATTAGAATACAGTCTGAGCAGCATAGCGTTGTTGATAAGGACAGGGCATAAACAGGCAACAAGAATAAAATAATAAATACTCAAAATTGACAGAATATACACAGTTTTAAACATTTTTAAAATTGTACAGTTTTTTAAAAAAGTGACTGAATAAGTAACTGTAAGTGAATAAAGTGAATAGAGTGTTGGCAGTATAAAAAAAAGAGTGTAGAGTGGTTTATGTTTGTGGTGTGGGGAATGGTCTTATCGGCTGGAGTTAAAAAGCAGAGCTTTGGGAACAAAGGTGGCTCTCCTCCTCTCAGTCCTACAGGAGATGCAGCGATGCACCCAGAGGGGAGCCTGAAATGCGGGGTGAAGAATGTGAGAGGGGTCATTAAAGGGAACCCCGACTATTATGACAAGTTTGCGCTAAAGTATATACCGTGCATGCAAAATGTTTTCCCTTTAAGGACGTTTTATATAAAACCGATTTACCAGTAGGCCGCCATTGTTATTTACTTCTCAATGCACTCTGGGTAGTGACGTCACATAGTTGCACCGCATCAAGTTTACAGTTAGCAGTGCACTGGAAATGGCTTCTGTTCAACCTTTCCAGTTTGAACCAGAGCAAACAGAGAGAGAGGATGAAGATAGTCAACAGTACTTAGTTTAGATGAAGATGAAAACAATCCATCACACAAGGACGCGAGAGTGGGGGGGGGGAAAATACTGGTGTCTATGTGGAAACTGCTGCCAATGGCAACGGCGACTGAGAGCGTTTGTTGTAAAGAGCTCAATTTTATGGCAAGAGTATCATCCCATCATGTGCAGTAAACAAAATAAGGACAGCCTATCGAGACCCAGGTGGCATATATACAGGATTTCAAGATGCAGCTACTGATCATGTAGAGGTGTAGATGAGGCGTGGAGACATTTTTTATGACATATAGTTTACATTCTTACTGTCTTGTTCTACTACGTAGCTTGAAAGAATGAAAGCACAGTAGTTCCAGGATGGCATAGTAAAAAGTGATGGGTGTGCTGACTCCAAAGGAGTTGAGTTTCCTAAGGAGGTATAGCCACCTCCTGAGAATCTCCTCTGTGTTGGCAGAGAATTTCAGGAGGTAGTGAAAGATGGTTCCCAAGTATTTGTATTCCTCAACTACCTCCACTGGCTTCCCATGGATGGTGGTGGTGACTGAAGCAGCCAGATCCCTCTGCCTACTGGAGAAGGTCACCACCATCTCTTTGGTTTTGCTCACATTCAGTTCGAGTTTGGAGCTGTCACACCACTCTACAAACTCCTGCAGAGCGGGTCCGTGGTGTTGTGAGGGGCCTGACCGCAGTGACGGGAGAACTGTGACGTTACATAAGCAATACAAACGATTGGTGAGAGTACTACAGACATCAGTTACATTTCTTCATTCAACAAGATTAACATCGGTGTAGCAAACAAATATTTTACTAGTTCATGTAACAAGACTGACCTTTGATGTGCCAAAGTGTTTAAACAATATAACATGAATTTAAATTAATTTAATTAGACTAACTTGGTACAAACATCTTCACTGAATGAAAGTCAGATTAATTGAATGTACATGTTACTATTAAGACACAGAAGTGCATGTTCACAACTCCCTCTGCAAGTAAGGTCAGGACCCTCCTCACCGTGGGTGAAGAGGGTGGTGCTGTGGCAGGTCAGATATGAAGTGCAGAGAGTGCTTCTTTGGTCCTCTGTGCAGCTCTGTCCACTCTCAGCTGTTCCAGGATTGCTAAAGACACTGCCCTGCAAACCAATAACACAAGAAATTCGTCTTTTTAACACAAAACAACATTTTCATTGTTGGCAGCTGCAGTATGTTGTTAAAATGCTATTTTAACCTCAACATATACACATGATAGCTATAAATAAAGTTAAACTTACAGTGCTGCTAGGATGATGATTTTTATCAACTATTGGAAGAATTGAGTCTTTAAGACAGTTCATAGTCAATGTGAGGCGATAACTTACATAGTTGGAAAACAGCACCACTCTCCTCTTTGTCATCTGGTCAGCCATCCTTCTCATCGGGTCGGGCTAAGGCTGTCTTCTGGGTGAAGGGTCTCTCTTTGTTAGCTTCGTCTTAGATGTTAAGTGTCTGAAGTGTTGAATGCTGGGAAAGTTTAAACTTTAAAAATGTTTTTTTTTAAATTTTCTGTTCCTAAACCCATGCAGACAGCAAAATGATTTATATGAGTTATTAATACTCTACAAAACTTATAAAACTATACAATAAATGAAAGTAAACGAATTTAAATCTTTGGAAATTCGTGGAATAAAAAGATAGTTAGTTTAACCCCTTTTTCCAGGCTTTGTGATCCCTCATGCACCATATTCACCTCCGCATGACTGTGATTAACCCGTTCAGTTCATTTCATTCCAGTTTTATTTATTTAGCATTAATTCACAACAGTCACCTCAAGGTGCTTTGTATTTTAGGATAAAAAGTCTTCACTATTTAAAAGAAAACCCAACAATCAGATGATTCTTATGAGCCACTTGGCAACAGAGGGACGGAAAAACTCCCTTTTACGAGGAAGAAAGCTCCATCAGAACCAGGTTCAGGAAGAGGCAGACACGACTGGCTGGGAGGTGAGGGGAGAGAGAAGAGAGCAGCGAGAGACAGGACAAAAGGCACTCTATGGGAGAGAGAACCAGAGTTTATAACCGCAAATGATTAAATTCAAAGTGTTGTGCAAAACATATCAAATATATACATGAAAATAAATTAACGATATAAGGTTTTGTTGTTCAGTTTGACTAGTTTGCATCAGTATTCAAGTATTCAAAATCCTTATGATGCATTATTTGTTTTGTCCAGCAGATAGCAGCATTGCACCCCAGTGGGCTTTAGTTGATGAAAGAATTACGTGTTGGATGTGTGGGTATTTATGATTTAGCTTGGGCATTTAATTACATGTATTCAAGGGTGTATAACAATAGGAATGTTAATAACAAAAATGTAAGCATGTATGATTTTATGGTAACAATCTCATATGTTATTTTGATCAGCATTGATGGTGCGCTGACAGAAGTGCAAAATAACACCCACAGAGCCAATATCCATTTAAATGTTTGGAGTTTTTTTTATTATAAACCTGGTAAAATTACATACACACATACTTACATTCACACACTCAGCATGGAGGTTGAGACTCTTTTCCTGGGCATGCTTGTCTAAATTGGCATCATGCCCATGCGTTGAACATGCCCATCAAACAAGTTCCACTCCACCGATCTGGCACATGCATGCTCGTCACGTTCAGTGGCACCCACACAACACATAACTCGCTAGTGAGAGAATTCATTTCCCTGTCCTTTATTCCACAGATGTTTGCTTTAATTTCTTCCTGATTGAGAGACTTCGGTACTCCATCAATCACACACAGGCAAAAAAAGAAAAAAGAAAACACGGGCAAAGTGAAAAATGTCCAAATCTGAATATTCAGTGGGGAGGAGGAGAAACCCACACGAGTAACAATATTGACAGAGCCATGTTCAGCCATGTAGAAGGGAGGCAGTCAGACTTTTAATACACTCTCATGCAAACAAAACACCTAAATTGTGCTTCTTTCTTGCCACCTCTCATTCAGGCACGCTGCTGCTTCTGATTCCAGGAAAGTGTTATAAGTGTTTTACCAGTTACATGTTAATCAGTGTTAGACTTTAATCAGTAACTGATCACTGCATTGTGAAAATAGTTAACACCAAGCAGTGGGAGACTGAGAGTGTGCAGACCACAGTAAAATGGTTAAAACTTTGCTGGATATGAGCAGGTGTGTGCATTCTGTGTGTGACTGTGCTTAGCCAAAAACAACAGCCATTAAAGCAGGGGATTATCTCATGGTAATTGCTTCATGTAAAGCACCTCCGACAAGGCTTTAAGAGCAATTATGAGCAATTATATTACTTGTTATTATTGGAGGGAGGTAATAGCATCTTTAGCGTGCAACTGCACATAGCCCGTGCCTCAGAGATGCAGGAAACTATGCTATAATGATGAAAAATCCCGTCGCAAATGCAGGTAAATGATGCACTTTTCTGTGAGCTGAGCTGTGTCTGTGGATTGAGGAGTTTGGGGTTCTGTCAGGATACTGTAACATCGTCAGCATGTACCTTCAGATCCAAGCATTGATATTCAGTGTAGACACCTAGCACTGTGTGATGACAAACCCTTTAAAGGGCTTTTTATCCCTCAATTCCAGCCTTATCTCCCATCTTTACATCGCTAAGCTTTGAGGGGATCACGCTGCAATCCTGGAAGCTTATATTCTACCTCCATTTTCATCTGAGAACTTAGGCTTGCAGCTCAGTGGGGATACATCATGTTAAAAATCATCCGGAGAGTAAGCAGGGGTACCACTTGTCCACCTTTATGTATGGCTTTTGCGATATTACTATGCCAGCTGAAAGGATACAGAGCCCTTCCTTGGTGTAATAGGTTTTCGTAGCAGAATAGTATGCATATTTTTATCTGTTGTATTCTAGTGACATGATGCTGACAAACTCAGCCCATGGGAAATAATTATGATTTAATGCAATAAATAATGATAGGTCAATTTTTTTAAATGTCACAAAAAGTTGCATTTACAGTGAAAATACACAAAAATACAGCGGTTGTGGTGATGCAAAAAAATATGTGTTTTCTGTACTTCTGTAAAAATATCAACTAATATGTTATCTGATGTTTACACAAGAATATAAAGTTATATAAAGGAGACAAATTTAAAGGTACTTTTTGGAATTGCCCTTTGCCAAATGTAAATAACAATTTTCACCACAAGGGGGCAGAATGTTGCCAGTTGGGGTGTTGTTTCCAAAGACAAGCTTCCTTTTTTAATATTTCTTTTTCGGCCTATTCCCAATTTCATCAAGAGACTTGCCTTTACTGGGTAACTACTGCAAATAAGGTTGTTTTCTTGGTAACCTGCCTGTTTCAATAAATGCTACTTTAATCCTTTACACCACCTTCTAATAAAAATAGGTATTGCATTGAATACGGAGGTTGAAATGTTTAGAAATGTAGTTTGAAGGTTTTAGACTTCTTTGAAATGCGAGATTTCAAGCAAATGAGGCATTAATATGACACTTGCATGGATCTTGAGTGGAAACTTTGTAATGTTTTAGGTTTTATTTATGCTGAAATATAGAAAAAAGAAAAAAAAAAGGTTCACAAACTTTCTCGCACTGCTGTAAAAACAGAACAATTCATGTGTGTTTATAAAAAGTTTCCCAGGAAGTGAAATAGCCAAAATATCTTGTTCGTCGCTTATTGTTTTCCTTAAGCCTCTTTGAAGATTGAAAAGTAACCTAGTTTGACAATCTCTGTATAGGCGGACCTGGAAAAAGTTATTCAAACCACTCAGTTCTACTTCTTGTTATTTTGAACAGCAAAACCAGAGTGTGCCTTCAATCCTGCCAAATATGCAGTGAGGACGCAAACAGTGACAAAGGTCCCAAAATTGTTTTTGCACATGCTCTCTTAAGACAGGGTGTCCAGTGTGGAGAGGACCAGAACGCACGCTCACATTGTAATTAGTGTAACATTCATAGTAATCAATTAACTTCCAGGTTTGCATTTATTTCTCACAGTTCTGGCTGGTTTATCAACAGCAGCAGCTGACCTTTGACCTGCCTACAAGTTTCACTGCAACTGCACTTCTCGGTCACTTTTTCTAGGAGTACCCATTATCTTTATTACTGATGTAACATCAGCTTGTGTGTGTGTGTGTGTGTGTGTGTGTGTGTGTGTGTGTGTGTGTGTGTGTGTGTGTGTGTGTGTGTGTGTGTGTGTGTGTGTGTGTGTGTGTTTCTCTGTGCCTGTGCATGCTTGAGAGCAGTGAGTAGGAGTAGCGCCGAGGGGAAGAACAATTACTACACACCTACCAGCCACAATTGCAGCTTACATGAGTGCGGAACAAGCTGCTAAAAACTGTGTTGATGCTCTTATAGCAGTCGGCCACACTACTGCCTGTCACAGGGCAGACCACCATAAGGACACGCGCCTCTACTGAATGCATGTCAATCATCATGAGAAAAGAAAAGACAATGTGGTTTGTGTTTTGTATTGTCAAACTCAGATGAGAAAAGGGATCTTGTTGAGTCACATATTGGCATCTTGTATTTTAACTGTAGCAGTGACATAAATATTTGCTAAATATGAGAAAACTGAATGTGAATATAAACCATTTGGAGGTCATTTTTTCCCCTACTTTGAAACACCAAATTTGCCTTACGTCATTCTCCGCAGTCCAGCGTCGGCTGTGCTGTCAACTTGTGTAAGTTCTCCTTAAGTAGCCTGTTGTGGGAATGGATTCTGGCATCCTCGTGTTTATGTGGTTGCTATTGTTACGTGGAGCCCAACCTAGTGGACTGAACTGCTGCAGACATCCCCTCCATTGTTTCACTGAAAGCCTGGTGAAAATCAGGAAATGTTTCGCTGCCTCTGTTTGCTGTTGTATTCTATCATCAGCCGCTTTCTCATTCAACAGAGATCTGTTACCAATTCTGTATCAAGATAACTGATGTGAAAATCATTTCACAGAGAGAGAATATTGGTATTGTTTGTTAATTAATTGGCCCTTGACCTGCTGTCATGTTCACTCAACGGCCACTTTATTGGATGCATCTTGCTAGTACCAGCTTGGACCCTCTTTTGGTTTATATGAGCTCCTCATCTCTTCTCCAGTAGCATCCAGAAGTGTCATACAGTGAGCTGAGGCCTTAATTCTTTGTGGCATAGATTCAACAAGGTGCTGGAAACATCCCTCAGAGATGCTGATCCATATTGACATGACAGGATCACACAATCGATGCAGATTTGTCAGCTGGGCATCCGTGATGCAAATCCCCCCCCACACCACATCCCCAAGGTCTTCTGTTGGATTGAGATCTGGTGAATGTGGAGGCCATTTGAGCACAGTGAACTCACACCCATATTCCTGAAACTAGTTAAGACAGTAACTGTGGTCCTTCGGTCTGTCGTGTATTATTTAAGGGCCCGGACAGTTTTCAGCTTCATTAGGTGCATTCATAAATATATTTTATAGCTCTAATGTGCCCTTTAGCACTGCTGTATACATCCACAAATATTTATTGTTGTGCTTTAAAAACGAAAGTTTTATAGAATATGATCACTGAGTTCAACAAAGATTTACTTTGAGATTATGTAAGTGTGGATCATGAGTGGGCTTGAAACACAGCCTTACTTATCTGTGCCATGGATAATTTGCATGTGATCTCTTTTTATGACCACTGTGAAAATCTGGAGCAGGCAAGTCACATTTATAATGGGGTCATAAGACTTTGCCACTAATCATAGCTGATTTTTTTTTTTTTAACTCACTGACCTAAATACTGTAAGAAAGGAGAGTGATCCACAAACATGCTTACTGTTTTGCTTCTTCATTGTTTTAACCTGGGATCTTCTTTTCCATTTTAATAAGATATTAAGGAATAATGCTAAACACTAAACACCTCAGAGGAACATTATGCATGAAGTAAAACTTATTCTTGCTGATGTAAACACTGAAATTGGCCATTTGCCCTGACCCATGCTGGCTGAGCTCATCAGATGTTGTTTTGCACATATGACATGGCTGTGGATATTTTTCCATTGTCAATAATTAGCATCTTTTCATGATGTTTTGAGCAGCCATGTTACAATCATAGGATGTATTATTCTAAGAAAGGCATTGTGGGTTTTTCATTGATTGTGTCATTGTTTTTGGTAACTCTTTCAAAACCAAGAATTTTCACCCAATAATATTCTGACAGCTGTTTAAGGATAGCATAGAAATAACTTGTTTGTTTTGTTCAGTATGGGCCATATAAAGCGACTGTACCACAAGAGCAGTAGATACTCAACTCATGTGGTCTATTTTAATGTTAAAAACACAAAAAAGGCAAGTCAAAATAGTGCTTATATACCTTAAAATGAAATATATATACCGTATATCTTCCATTAGTAGCCTGTCTCTTTTAAACGCTGGTTTCTAATAAACGCCGGTTTGAAAACATGTCACAACAAATAGATGCCGATCTCCAATAGTAGCCGGGCGAACTTCAACCCAGAAGTCCCTCTGCGCTGTCGTCTTCTTCTTCTTTTTAAATTTTATAGGCGGTTGGCAAACAACTGAATGGTGCATTACCGCTACCAGCTGGTATGGAGTATGACTGGAACGTCGCTTAAAAAAAAAAAAAAAGAAGAAAGAAAGAAATCCTCCGCGCTGTCGTTGGTCCTCCTGCGTCTCATCACTCGGCCAGCTGTTTCCAATCAGCCGGCATTTAAGCTGGATGCAGCAACCATCGAAGTGGGATTATTGCACTGAACTGGAACTGTCGGCTAGCGAACCTGCTAACTGTGATTTTCTGGTCTTTTAATTCCTCTTATGGAGAGTCAGGCACAGAGAAGTTTCGGGGAGCACCACTCGTGCACTGGGCTGCCACAGACAAGGAGACACTTGGGAGCAAAGGAGGAGCACAATTGGGAACTATATTGTTTGTGAACTGTTGGAATACGTTTTGGAGCACTGTAAGTACAGTCTTTTCTCCTCAGTCTAAAAACCGCTCCTGGGTCCTCTTTCCTTCTCACTTCTGCAACAATTCTGTCTGAGAAGGGAATAAAAGTCGGTCTCTAACAACTGCCGGTCTCTTTTAAACGCCGGGCCGGCCGAATAATTTTTGAATAAACGCCCGGACTACAAGTGGAAGATACGATAATCAGAATCTGATTCTAAATTTGCTTTTTGGACACTTATTAAAACTGGAGCGAAGAAAAAAAAAAGTTCTGCATGTTCCCTGGGTTCTGTTTTTCAAGCTTTTAGAAAATCTAACTCAACGTGGGAGACTTTGATCAATCCAAGGTCTTTTTTGTTGGTAAAATACAACAAAAACAGCAGGAAGGTCCAAGTAGACAGGACTTTTACCTGTGAAAGTAGGGTTCCATCCCCATACGTATATGAATTGCATAACAAATCGTCAATAGATCTGTTTTTAATGACTAATGTGAAGTTGGTTAAAAGTGAGTAAGTAGTGGAGCACAAACCCAGCTTCAGGGTGTCACAAACTAGTGCACTCCCCCCAGTGATGGAGGAATGGGAGGGAAAAAGTCAAACATGGAGCCATCCATCGATATTGATGCTCCCTTGGGATGTAAGCAGCTGTACCGTAGCTGTAACAGTAAATATATGCATCTTGATATAAAGTACTAATCATAATCACTTAAGTACATCTCTCATACAACCAGTGACGGCACATGGCTTGTGACCTTTTTGCTGACCCGTAGAGATGGTGATGACCCATCTGGTTACAGGGCTTGAGTAGAAAACGGTGTGCGTGAGACGGAGAAGGGGAAGATTCAGACTCGGTGACCTTTCTGTTAGAAATGTTCGGAGTCACGTGGTGTCTGTGAAAACTTCAGCACAGGGGCAGTTACTCATCCGTGCATTCTTGGCGACTAATAGAGGGAAAAAAGGCTAAGCACGCAAGTTTGAATTGTTATGATGATGTATTGATTATTACTGGAGCAGCAGCCCCCTAAGACATAATATAAAATGGCTGAGTGGTGTTGCATTGGTAATCTATGTGGCTGAGAATAGGGTTGAGTGTGGAGCATTTGTATATAACCTAATTTAGTTTTAAAAAAAAATGGAAATACTCACAAAATTCTAGATGTATAGTGCATCTGATGCTCAGGACCGACTGCACAGTGATATTTGGCCTTATAATCATATCACATTAGTCTGGGTTTCCACATGCTACAAAACACACAGCAGAAGGATTGTTAACCAAAACAGATTTGATCTCCTCAGACAATTTGTCCCATTCTCCGGTCCAGTCGAGCTCTTCCAGCCAGAGTAGGAGGGATGGAGGAGTGTTTTGCGCATTTGAGACGTAGGTTGTCCGCGGGGTCTCTTTGCTCCACAATTACCGCTTTATGAGGATACTTAACTGCAGCCAAGAATCGAGAACAACAGAGGCAGAGAGTGTGAAGATGTCTGGTGGGCTGCTATCTGTTCACTCTTGTCTTTACTTTTCACTCCCGTTTGTGTCTTTGTTTCTCTTCGAAGCGGACTCTTCACAACTTTCTTTGCGTTTCTTTAGCCCTCCACAGACCCTTTTCCACGGGTTCATCATTACACTCAATGAAAAATATGACACATCTAAGTCAACAAAGCAGTCCTTGTAGTGGGTGTTTTAGGGTTATCACGGGATGGAGTTTGTCATGGATACCAGTTACAGTTTTTCATATATTTTTTAACAGGGTCAACAATTAACTTTTAGTCTGATTTCATAGAAATGGCTTGACATTTTTGGGCTTGTTTGCTATCTTGCAAAGACTTGGCTAAGAGGGCGGATACTTTGATGTCTGTCTAGGCAATATGAAACCACTTCTAGCAGCTGGTTTGCTTATCGTAGGTTAGAAACAGAGGAAACAGTCTTGACAACAAGATCCACTTGGCAGAACATCTAATACTTACTAATCAACATGATGTATTGCTTTTTTTTTGTTTTGTATTTTTTGTTTAATCTGTGTGGAAAACCAAAGTGTTAAAAGAAGAAGAAAAGTTATACAGTTCCAAAGGTTTTTTTAAGTGGTTGCTTTCATTTTCTGGAGTCTGGGCGCTGTGCTGTGTCTTCAGTTGAGTGGCTGCTGCAGGAGTAAAGTATTAGATTTAGAGATTTGATCACAGAATCTAGTAATGTGATTAAAGGATCCCAAAACTGAGCAAAGTACAGTAGGCTTGTTTTTATTACATGGCTGAGTATGTATGAACCTTTCTGCCGAGTAAGGGTACATTAAGACTGAATCAAATAGATTTAAACATTCCAGGATACATCAATTTTCCTAATGGTTCGGTCACTTCAGAGTAAAAACAGAACTGCAACCTTCTTATGGCTGTGTCAAATTGGTGATTGCTTGGTGATTGCATTCAATTTTCTCATATTCATCAACTGTAGCTGAGGCAACTAGTTGATCACCCACTGGTTGAGCGCGCAGCACCCTAAACCTGTAGGTTCCAACATGTTGGAAATCTGTCTGAGTCACTTTATAACATCTCTTTTTGAACAAGTCTTTCCAATAGAGGATTTGCATCAACAGGTTGCCATCTGGTTGTTGATAAATCACCATCCTGCAGCAACTGCATCGCTGTTTTTGGAGGAATTTCTTTATTTTAGCTTCAGATCTGTGAGGTTCTGGCTGATTTCTGTGGAGCTAGATGGCGACAGATGGCAAAATAGATAATGTGTCAGTTAACTGACACATTATCTCAAATAGATTGAGGTAAAGTTGGCCGTTCCATGCATTCAATCTCAAACTGATAGAAGTCTTGATGCACCAAAGTCACTTTGAGACGGCTTCTGACTGCTATAGTCGCAGACCTGCTCCTGGTCTTGAATGTATCCATCTCAAAGTTAAACCAAGTGCACAGCACATCATCTCAGTTGGTTTGGTCAAGCGATGGTTTACACCCTCTGTTTCCCCTCATGTAACTACAGCACAAATTGTCTGTCTGAAGATACTGTAAAGGAAAAAAAAAAGAAAGAAAGACTGACAATGTATAATAATAAAAAGATCCCGTTCAACCCACGCGGCCCCAATTGTCTTCTCCCTCCGATAAAAAAATGTCGCTGTATTGTCTGTATGTAATAGCAGCTGTGTTAATAGCAACAGTTTCCTTGTCATTTGGAACATTTACAAGCATAATTGATGCTTTGAGAAGTAAAAGAGTGAGAAGAGAGCACCATTATACAACGTGTCAGAGTTTACATCTTAAAATATGGTTTTTCCTTATTGCAGTCAAGTTAATAAAAGAGCTTCTTTTGATGTCTTGGCACATTAAGAGTGCGTCATCACTCAGTTTTGCACTGCTTGGTCGACACAGTTTTTATACTCCATTAACATTTGACCCACTTATGTGTAATAATTGCGTTCGCTTTATAAATTTCTTATATCTTTTTTCTTTTCATTTTTTTCCCTTTTGAAGCACTGCGCCCTTCTTCTTTCTTTTTTCCCCGTTTTTGCTTTGTCTTGTAGAATTTAGTAGATAGTGTGTGTGTGAGAAAAATGTCTATCTACACCCATCTGGAGCCCTACTCTCTTGACTGACTGCTCATCTGTGATAACATGAGCTCCGTGCCCTCAGAACGTAATAACCTAATGGTCCATGCTGCTTCTGTACTTTGTCTTACAGAGCAGGACCGGGGAGAGGGACTGATTCAGACGGTGTGAGAGAGCGATACAGTAGATTGATAAAGACGAGAGGAAATAACCCCCCCCCCCCCCCCCCCCTTTTTTTTTTTTTTTCTCCCTTTTTTTTCCTTTTTGGGGGGGGGGGGGGTGGTTTGTGGTGTTT
>VURO01050629.1:22827-38014 GCA_015108175.1 Pelvicachromis taeniatus | reverse complement strand
ATGTATTTTCGTTTTGCATTCTTGTATCTCCTCTGAGTTAAACTGCACCGATCTAGCGATGGAAGCTAGCATGACACTATGTTGTTGCATCTGTTTGCTAACTAACGCTGGAGAGATTATATCTCTCGGCTGGCCGGATGAGCTGGAGGAGGTGGCTGGGGAGAGGGGGGTCTGGGCTTCTCTGCTTGGGCTGCTGCCCCCGCGACCCGAACCCGGATAAGCGGCAGAAGATGGATGGATGGATATTCATCTATGTAAAGACACTGATTACGGCAACTGTTTCCGGAGAGACCAGCGTGCGCTGAACTAATATTTAATAATAAAAAATTTTTTAAAATATATTATCTCTAACAAATTGACACCAATGCAATTGTGATTTTAAAAAAATAGCAACAAAAAATAAAAATAGATGCAGCTTACTGGTAAGGTGTTATAGTGAGCTATTTTTAAAACAGGCCCGCGGGCTACTCATGTGGTCCTCGCGGGCTACGGGCACCATGTTGGTGACCCCTGAAATAGAGTATTTTCCCATGCACAGCTTTAAAAGTTAGCTCTAACATTTAGTTGTTTGTTTTGTCAGGTGTCCCATGAAAGACAAAAGTGTTCTTTGTGCTGTTTTTTATTTTTTAAATTTTGGCAGAAATATCAAAATTTAATCTAACACTAAAAAAAACTAAACTGCCCGTGGGCAAAGACGTCTTCATTTATGCCATAAATACACCCTCCTAATATAAAGAAATGTCTGTACTGTGTAATACTATTTTGTAATACACAGGGAAAAACACAGATACTGTTATAAATATTCACATCAATATTTCATGACACATCATTACATCTTTCCTCTCGCTCTCTGCTGTTGCAGGCAGTTTCTCTGGAGCTTCAGACTTCCTGGCGAAGCCCAGAAGATTGATCGTATGATGGAGGCATTTGCCTCCAGGTACTGCCAATGCAATCCTGGCGTCTTCCAGTCCACAGGTACCACACACACGTACACACATACACACATTTGTACTGCAGCAGATATATGAGTCAGACTCAGCCAGACAGTCCGGGACGGATAACATGCTCTGCCCACCAGACCAGCCGGATTCAAATCAATGCCTTTGTCTGTCTGTCGTCGCTCACCGGACAGCTGGACCTCTATAAATCTTTACCTTGTGGCTACATGCAGAGATTTCGCGACTGCATAACGGTGCAGCTTCAGAATATTTGTTTGAGGTTTATTATTTCAGCCTCTGTGTGAAGTTGAGTGGACCTGAAGTCCAATTACAGTTTTCCACTGAAGCTGGAAAGTTGCTCACTAATCCCTGTGCGATCAGCATTCGTGTCTCCAGCAGTGATAATGAAATTGATCACCGGTCAATAGCGGTCATTAGTGCCATCTTGGCTTGTTGCACATAGCCTTCCTGCTCACATGTTAGTGTTAAGGAAGATGCTGGTGATGGCTCGGGTCGTGAATATCGATGTGGTGCAGTGGGGACGCACCCAGACTTGGTTATTGGTCACCCATCAAGGGTGGTGCACACTGGGTTATAAATTGCATGCAGAGGATGTTGTCTGGGACTCTTAGTGTGTGGATGGATGAAGCAGAGTTGTAAAACCAGGAACACACTGTGTGTTATAAGATGTGCTTTTCTGTTGATTACATTTCCTATTATATCAGGTTTTCCTTTAATCTGTGGTGTAAAAATGTGGTACATGATGTTTCAAATTAATTTTATGGCAAATAAGTTGAATACCTTCTACTATACAGCCACTACTTTCTTGGTAATGTCATATTTATCACATTTTCTTTTAAATTGTAACTATTTTTATCACATCCACGCTAATCTGTAACCTCCACACATGTGTGGAGTGTGCCTGTGCTGTATTTGGTTGTTTCCCTGTGACACTGTGTGTAATTACCTCCACAGACACATGCTACGTTCTATCTTTTGCCATTATCATGCTGAACACCAGCCTGCATAATCCCAACGTCAGAGACAAGCCCCCAGTGGAGCGCTTCATCTCCATGAACAGAGGAATCAATGAAGGGGGAGACCTCCCAGAGGAGCTACTCAGGGTGAGAGCTTTGACTTGATTACTTCGTTAGGTTTGATGAATTTATCCAATGTGGTATGCATTTGAAACACTGTGTAGGTAAAAGTGGGGGGATTAAATTAAATGTGTGGGGTTTTTTTTCCAATTTAGCAGACAAAACAGAAACTTGTAGGTTCTCTTATAGGTCTGCGCTGCGGAAAGCAGAGAGTCATGTCTCCCTAATTGAGACATTACAGCTCAGGATAATGATGATCTTTAATAAGAAAAAGACGAAAACAAGTTGATCGACTCACATGCGAGAGGCTGCCATCTCTGCAAAAGTGCTTCTGCACAAAAAGGAACCTTGTTAAAAAATCTCCCAGCTCCCAGAGTCACTGATGTATGAATCTTTGTCTCCGACTCTGGAATTGATTTCTCAGTGTCATGTTTAATGCACCGTTATTTGAAGACTTGAATGTTTGCACATGAGTTACGCGCACATGAGTTACGCGCGTGTGTATGTGTGTGAGATTTCATCTTAACGTAAACGCTTTTCTGCTCTTTTCTGTCTCTGTGCAGAATCTATACGACAGCATCAAGAGCGAACCCTTTAAGATCCCCGAGGACGACGGGAACGACCTGACGCACACGTTCTTCAACCCAGACAGAGAAGGCTGGCTCCTCAAATTAGGTTAGTCTCACACACTCACGCTCAAGTTCTGGGGGAATGCAAAACATCCGGCTTGACTTTATTTGGGAACTCCTGCGTCTTCTTTTTTTTTGCTCTGCGACTACAGAATTAGACTCATTAGAATGAGAACTTAAACTGTGTGGTAACTGTTGTCTGTGCTCGTGCACTCAAAGGGGAGTGCCTGTGCACTGGTTTAGACAAACTCATTGATGTAGTGTAGCAGTTGAGAGTGAGATTCTTAACTTTACCAGAGAAATATTAATGAAGTGATCTAAGGAGCTGGGAAAGAAAATCGTCTGGACTTCTTTAAGTTGCTTGAAGACGTTTCACCTCTCATCCGAGAAGCTTCTTCAGTCCTGAGGTCAAATGGTGGAGGGTCCCCAATTTATGGGAGTGTCCCCCCGAGAGGTACATGGGCCCCCTAAAGCTCCTAATGACAAACTATCGCCTGATTAAAAGAAAAAGTGCATACATGTTTCACTTCCACTCAACTATGTCATCCAAAGGTAAGAAACCCACGTGTACAGCCATGCATATGCAGATTCTCAATTAGCTCCGAACATAGTTTAGGTACAACTGGGCGTGGAATCCTCTGATGGCGTTATGGAAGAATAACCCATCTCAGTTATTTGAAGCGTGTCTGTGTGCGTGTGTGCGCGTGTTAGTGTGTAGTGTATATGTATAACTTTTAGTGTATGTTTACATATCTTTGTGGGGACCATCAGCCCTGACTAAATCCCCATCCCCACGAGTTTGAAGTCATTTTTGAGACTCAAACTGTGGTTTTTAGTGTCAAGGTTACAGTTAGTTTATGGTTAGGCTAAGGGTCAGGGTTAGGCATTCATTTTTGATGGTTAGGGTAAGCAGCTAGGGAAAGCATTATGTCAATTAGATGTCCCCACGAAGCTATGAAAACACAACTTGGTGTGTGTGTGAGCGTGTGTGTGCGTGTGTGTGCCAGGAGTGTATTCATCTCCAATGAGGTCATGCATTCATAAATCTTGCTCTTACTCTGCTTGAAGTTCGCTCCCATCTGATCCCATGTGTTTTTGATTCAGACCTCGCTCCATCACTTGCCAGGTACTCCAGCAGTCCTCACATACATAACAGCTTATCATTTACTGTATTTTAGGTGATTTATTATTGGACATAATACCTGTTTATTAGCCCACATTTTGTTGGTTTAAGGAGCAAAGTCACTGCAGGTGGTTGGTTTTTACTACAGTGTTTACACACATGCACACACACCTGGCTTTGACCTGCACATTCTTTAAACTCTGTGTAACGTCTCTGTAGCCTCATCAAGCTTGTGCGTACGAATGTAAATAGCCCCATTGTGGCTCACAGACCTAACATGATTACATTCTTGTACGGTTCCTCCCTGGAGCAGTTTCCCCGCAACCAGTTCTCACTGTAATATTTCTAATTTATCTCTCTAAAGATAAACCCTGGAGGATATGGAGGAATAAGGCCTTTTTTAGCAAATCTCTCTCTGCGCTCAGCGGAAATTTGTCCGTGCTAATTCAATAGCCAGAGTCTATTGAAATGTAAGGAAACACAGAGCTTTTTATAGCCGTCTGTGACCCTTGTAGGCTTTTTGAGGGGACCATGAAAACAGGAAGGAAATGTTGCAGTATAAGTCATGCTTAGGACTTAATAACACACATAGTTTTGGGTGTAGTTAAATGAACACGTGAGGTGATGAACTTGCTCTGGGGTGTCGTGTATGATACGTGCGCATGTTTGCGGGAGTGTTTAGTCCTCCAGGGTTGCTTTACGTGCCACGTTAGGTTCACATCAAGTTTGCTCTCCTCTCCAGAGAACCAATGAGGTTTTATCCTGTTGCCTTAAAAACTGAATGGGCATCACCAGTAATAATTTATCAGTTGCTCTAGTCATCAGTTAACTAAGCCTGAAGTTGGGCGAGATTGTGCTGGTAGTCTGCAATCTCACACAAGACAGCTTGCCTGCATGTCTCAAAAACTCAAAGCCAACAGTTTTCAGTTGTCAGTGATTTACATTTAAGCTTCCTGTGCCACAGATGTAGCAGCACAGAGCATTTGAAGAGGCGCAGCCCAAAATATCTTGCATGTGCAGAAAAACAGGGTGTCTTCTATTTAAAAATGAATATTGGGATAAGACTGAAACTCTGTATAGTCTGTGGTTACGAGAATCGATTTCTAGAAACCGCCCAGGTAGAGAAATCTACAACAGGCCTGTAAAAGAGCATAGACAAAGTGCACATACAGTGTAATGTCTGTGTTGGGTCACACAGGTTCTCCAGATCACGGTAGTCTTAAGTGCTTCAAGGGAACTGGATTTCCTTTCAGATTCTTGAAGATGTTTCGTCTGTCATCCAAATCCAAATTAAGTTCTAAAAGATGAATGGTCTCCACTCGTCACTTTGGTCCATCACCTGGTTAAGCTGATAGGGAGTAATGGATATTTAACCCCTGGCAATGGTGCATGGACTGGTTCTCATATAGCACTTCTCTACTCATTCACCCATTCATACAAGCACTTATTTCTATTCTACCTACGGGCTTTCTGTCTAACAATCAAAGAAATTCACACTCCACTGAATGCATCAGAGAGCAGCTTGGGTTTAGTATCTTGCCCAAGGATACTTTGGCATGCAGATGGAGCAGCAAACTGCCAACCTTACGACTAGTAGATGACCTGCTGTACTTCCTAGTGGGGTTGGTACCTTGGAGATGGTCCTGAGTGTTGCTGAGCCCTCCGTGATCACGTGTCCACCATGACACGACTCGTAGTGGCTCAGCAACACTTAGGGCCGCCACCAATATTTTAGACTCACCTTTACCTTTTAGAACAGGAGAAGCTTATCTGATGAGAGCTGAAATATCTTCAAGAATCTAAAAAGAACTCCATTTGCCTTTTAGCTCAGGCTGCAGAGTGTGGTATCAACGTCACAGAAAACTGAATGGAAATCACAGGAAACCCACTAAGTGAATTTTCAAAGGCATGTGAAATACTGTATGTGTTTAATAATTGCATTTTGGAAATGATCAGCCACGGGAAATTGAATTACATTTACTAATAATGACTTAATGCGTAGAGTCAATAACTTGTTTGGGCCGCTTTGATTTCTTACATTTACAAGAGTAATCTCTCTCTCTCCCTGCTCGGGGGCAAGTAGTCCTACCGTACTATGCTATGTTATATGTTTTGCTTTTGTCATTTTAAAGTGCATAAGGAAACACAGCGGATGCTGGTTGGCTTCATAAATGAGCATCACTTTCCTGCTCTTTTTCCTGAGGGCAGACAGCCAGTCTGTCACTGTGGCCTTTGTGTCACTTCCTGTCTCCTCTTTTCTTTCCTGTCAGGGGGCAGAGTGAAAACCTGGAAGAGAAGGTGGTTCATCCTGACGGACAACTGCCTCTACTACTTTGAATACACAACTGTGAGTCTTGCACCATGATGATGTTTTGATGAACAAAAGGCATCTCTGACACTGTGTGTGTGCTTGTGTGATCACAGAGCCGAGCATTTCATTTTTATCCACAGAAGTCTGTATGAAGTCCATCTTGAATCTACAGCATTTGCTTTACAGTCAGGAAGGTTTGCCTCCTTGTTAATTATAACAAGCAATGTATTCAATAGCACCAGAAAAACAGCAAAGATTAATGATTCGAGTTTGCTACACTGCTGTTACAGTTATGGATTTCAGCAGGAAGCTCTTCATGTAAACTCTATAAACCAAACATAATTGAATATGTTGCACTCTGTGTTCACACATTTTGTTGGTAGTTTGATATAAAAAGCGACCTCTGAGTCACCATTTGGTTTGTGACCATCTGTTCTTAAGTCTCAGTTTAAGGCTGTTTTCAGTCCTGCACAGTTTAGTCAATTTAAAACAAACAAAAAAAGAAAACAGACTCTTTGGAAAATGTGTCGCCTTCCAGTTCCAAATGGACTTCAGAGTGGTTTGTTATGGAGAGATCTGACCCAACTAACAGCTACACGCTACAAGTGTGAGCTGAACACCTTCCTGTAGCCAGGTATACTTTGCATGTGATGTGCAGAGTACACCAAGTATAAAAAGTCCAAAGTATGGCACCTTTTTCCTGTAATTTACTTTTGTTACTCTTGGCCCAGTCACATTTGGCCATTAAATGGACTGAAGGTCCCCTACCTTTCAGTCCACCTGGGAGTTCACATCTCTGTGTCAAAGGCCATCAAACCATGGGAAAAGACCACCAGTTTACAAACTCATGAACTCATTTGGACCACAGGCCGAAATAGTTTTTTGCTCAGGAAAGAAAATCAAGGAATCCAGTTGGGTCTAAGAATCTATATTTATTATTGATTCTCACTGAGGAAACAGAGACTTTATGGGCTTCTAAAAACCCTCCTACTATCCGTGCACAGAAGTCTAAAGGATCTTCCATGAAGGGTGATGCTATTTTCTGAGAATTTATTGGTCATTAGGTGGAAATGTCATACCTGTTGGTGATTTCCTGTTCCAAAGAACACGAACTGAACCACATTTGTGGTACTGAAAACCAGATGAGGCCAAATGCTGCTTCGTAGTACAGGTCTCCAAGTAACTGAACTATTGGTGTTTAAACACCCCAATCGTTTTGACTCCACAAGGGAAACCAAAGAGAAAATTGTGATTTTTAAAAACCCCAAATTTATTTAATTGAACTAAACTTCTGGTAAAGAAAACAAGAACAGCTATATAGGTAGTCTTAGACAAATCAAACAAAAATCCAAACCAATCAAATTCCTGCCTGCTGGGGAGAAAAGAGAAAATGTTACCACATTAAAGCTCTTATATAGCAGTCAAAGAAGGGATTAGTACGCCACCTCGCTGGACCCGCCTACTACATAAGACCAGGAAAAGTACCTACATCTTTCTTAGGAGCCAGAAGTGACCGTCTTTGGACAAGAGTGTGGATGACTAATCCGCATTTATGCACTCTTTGTCAGCCTTAGACTGTATGCATGTATGGCACAGACATGCATCCAGTTAGCACGGATTAGTTCTGCTAATCAGTGCTAAGTAACATAGAATAAAGGACTTCATGGACACGATGTTACGTGCATAGCAAGCCACATTTATTTGTCAGATAATGACATAAATGTTCTTTCTTTATTAGTTTCTGTACAAAATGGTAATAAGCTACAAAAGCTACTGGATCATAGAAAAGAAAGAAAACTCCAGCATGTAATTATCTCGTACTTGTCTTGTGGCCACAGTGGATGAAATGTTGCAGACTGTTTTAATTGTCATACGTGCTCAGGTTGGCATGGGTTACTATTAAATTAGTGTCCCTTACTATAAAAATTAGCCAATAGTGCTTGAAGATTTTCAGCAGTGCCTTTGTTTCTTTGCTGCCACATCAGCACTGTCCTCTCTTTGCTGTAGTATTATCCTTCAGGACACTATCATTATGTCCTGTCCTCTGGTCAGACTGCAGCATGCACACATTATCTGGTACACTAAAGTGCAGTGAGGACAAGTTGAGGGGAGACATGCTACAATCACAGTGGATTTTTCTTTTCTATGTAAAGCTGTTCCATTGTTTCTTTCTTATTCTCATTTTATGCCATTTTTTAAATTCCCCTTTTTGATTCCACTTTCGCCCCCTTGCTTCTTTTCTGTTCTTTCTTTAATACTTGCTTTTTGACTTGGTTCTAAATTGCTCTTTCCATCTATTTCTGTCTAACTCTGGTTGTTTTTCCCCCTCCTCTCATGTTCCTGCTTCTGATCGCTCTCTCCTGTAGGACAAGGAGCCTCGTGGGATCATCCCACTGGAGAATCTTAGCATCAGGGAGGTGGAGGAGCCCAGGAAACCTGTGAGTGTTGCTCGATTAGAGTCCGCAGCCTTTCTCCCCTTGGTTACTGTGTTGACTAAATCTTCCCTTTGTTAAAATATTTCTCGGCCAAAGATAATTATCTGACACCTGCATGTTTTTGATGCCCTTTGACTGTCTCTGTCCCTCTTTCAGAACTGTTTTGAGCTCTACAACCCGAATCACAAGGGCCAGGTGATCAAAGCCTGTAAGACGGAGGCAGATGGACGTGTAGTGGAGGGAAACCATGTAGTATACAGGATATCAGCACCCACGCCTGAGGAGAAGGAGGAGTGGATTAAATCCATCAAGTAAGATTCCTCGTAGTGGTAATGATGGCACAAAGATCCAGTGTTATGAGTGTATGAGGTGCGGTCATAAAGTCTTATGAAATCAAAAACCTTACTCAATTTCAGTTTAGGTGATCTCATTCAAGGTCGTCTTCTTGAGCACCTCAGGACAGATATTTTTATATCTCTCTCGAAGTCCTGTTCTGACCCGTTCTACTTCTGTGATTTCACCACAGAGTTCTAACTTGCACAAACATCAAACTCAGCTGTTTGTTATTTTCTGCTGTCTGCTATTTTACTGCTATTTTCAAAGGCAGATATTTACATTAGAAAGCCCTTTCTCTCTTGAAAAAACATGACAGCATGGTTTGGGTTTGCAAAGTTTCATCTGAGCAAACAGCAGGACTTCTATAGCAATGTTCTTCGGACAGATGAAGCCAGAGTGGAGATGCTTGGCCGTTCCATATTTGGCAAAAACCAAACGCAGCATATCAGCGCAAACGCCTCATACCAGCTCTCCAGCATGGTGGTGGTGGCGTGATGATTTGGGCTTGTTTTGCAGTCAAAGGACCTGGCAACCTCACAGTTATTGAGTCCATCATGACCTGCTCTGTATACCAAAATGTTCTGCACTCAAATGTGAGGCCATTTGCTTCCACAAGCTACTGAATCATGGGGTGTACTTAGTTTTTCACAGGGCTGCATAGAGTCATGTGAAAAACTTTCTTTTTCACGTGACTGTTTTCTTTTTCACATTTATTTCCATCAGATCGTATACATTCATGCTGGCAGGGAGTATACCATCAGTGTGGCAGCACTGGTAACCTTGCTGTTAATGACCTAAATGCTGGATGTTTTGTGATCGCCTGCATAAATGGTGGTGCAATGTCAAAGAGAGTTGGCTCAGCAGAACAGAGTGCTTATATACCATAATATAGTGCAATTGTCCACCTCCCCTTTCCATACTATCAGAGTATTCACCAGGGACATGATGAGGCATTATACATTGCGTATAACACAACAGGGGTGAGCCAGCAAACCTATCCAACACAGGCAGCTCCAAACTAGGGGTGACGCACCCGCAGCTACAGAAGCTAACGAGTCACAGCTTGCACTTTACCAGAGGGGTCCGAGAGGACTCGGGGTTCTGTGGAGATAAAAGGCTTTTTATGGAAATAATGATTTGCCCCTCTTTTAAAGTAGAGCTGATCATAGAAGCAAGGCACTATCTGCTCATCTTGAGTGTCAGACACACAAACCCAGATGAAGTTGGACCAAGTAGGTCAATTAAGGAAGTGAGCTGCTGTCGTATGAATTAGTGCAACGCTTTTGAAGTGAAAAGTGTGCTTTTTTTTAAAAAAAGAAAAGAAAGGAAAAGAAAAAAAAGGAATAATTCCAGTAAGTGTATCAGTTTTTAAGAAGCATTTTCCAGGACTGAAAAATGGTGGAGAAGGTTTTTAGCTGTGGCAGCCGTGCTCGGATTTGATTTCTCCACAGTGGAGTTATTGTTTCACGAAATTGGGTTGTAGAAAACAACAATGAGGAGTATGAAAGAGGAGGGATAGTCATCTTACACACACTCATTCTTTAGCGTGTGGCGTTATAAAGGGAATCAGAGATATCCGCAGTGGGGGGTTGAGCCTCTTCTTGCTTTGTGCTGGTGCTAACAGGATTTAGCAGCCGTGAAACTGGGCTTCTCGGTAGAGCCCAAATGGCTTCCTGACTTACTTGCTGCCTTTGTAGGCTGCCTTTACATCCCCGAAAAAAACAAAAAAAAAACTAACAGAAGTGTCTGTAATCAGGAGGACTGTTGTTTGCCCTCCTTCAGACCTGCAGCGAGAGGAAGTGAGCGTGTGTGACTGCATGGTTCACTACGTACTTGGCAGGGTTCTAGAGGAGGGAATCGGTGCAAGGTTCCAGCAAACCAGACTACCAAAAAAAACAACGAACAAAAAAAATAGGAGAGAGGGTCCCTCTTCAGAAACCATGGAAACCTAACTAGGTCACTCCACAAACTTTTTTTTTTCTTTTTCTGATCTAGTTAAAGCATGCGTTTGTATAAATGTGCCTACATTTCCATATCAAAGATGCTTGAGACCCTCCTCTCGTGTGGCCTTCTTATTTATTTCATCGCTGTCCTCTGATTGGCTTCTCTAGGGCAAGCATTAGCAGAGATCCCTTCTACGACATGCTGGCCACCAGGAAGAGACGCATCGCCAACAAGAAATGAAGAGGGACAATCAAGTCAACCTCCAAACCCCCTCCATCTTTATCTCCTTAAGTTCATGCATTCATAAACCACACACACTGCAAAGCTGGACTGAAGAGCACAGAGCTGACTTCAACCCCGAAGGCAGACTTTGGTTTCTTTCTTGGACTCTCCACAAGTTGCGTGCACTTGCTGGGGAGACATCACACACTTGCTGGGGAGAAAGCAGTGCTCCAGCCAGTTTGTTTCTCCTCCATCTCATACACACACCCCTACCTCCCCAGTCATGCTTATAAGATGTTTATAGGTTTCCCTAAAGCACAACTGCCATGTTTCAGGTGCACATGCATGCATGTGGGTTGTTGTAAACCAATATGTTTGTATTTGTGTGTATGCAGCAGTGTGCATGCTATCAGTGCATACCGCATCTACAGTATGGGTGCATAAGTGATGCAAGTGTTCCTCCACTGTGCTTTATGAAAAAGTAGTTATTCAAAATCAGTTCAGACATGTGGTCATCGACACGGTGCGGAAAATATCAGGGTGACTGCTGGAGAAGGGGGGAGGTGGGGTGAGGAGATGGATGGACACATTTGGGAGGTGGTTATGACCGCAGTGCAACCTCGCCTGGACCATGTCGTCATCTCACTCTGGTGCTGAATTCTTCTCTCAAGGTGCCACGGCTGAAGAGTAACCTCAGAGGACAACAACAACAAAAAAAGACTGCTTAGATTTAGGTTCTTTACAGTCAGCTGGGCTGATTTCATTTATCTGTGTGGAGCAGAGAATTTTGTAACGTGCATCGTTTCTTACTTTAGTTGAGTAGCAGTGGCGCTTCTGCTAAAGCTTCAAATTTAACTCACTTTGTGGAGTTAAAGTTGCAATCCTTAAGATTTCAGCAACTCTGGTTTGATGTATTCTGTCACACATTTACGAACATCTGTTCCCTTACAAAGGGGTCGCCAGAGCAGGTAGCTCCTGCATGTTTGTGCCTCATATCTGGCTCGACCCGAGCATCTTCAGCTTGAGAAGTGAATGTTTGAAAGACGGCTCTGTCTGCTGTTTACAATGTTTTGACTTTGATTACAACTAGACTTTTCACACCTTTCCCATTCATTACTCTGATTATTTAAAAAAAATAAAATAGCAAAAATACTATTTATATATTTTACATATGTAATATGGGGTAACCAATTTTCACCAACCTTAATCTTAGTGAGAAATATATTATGTATCCTATGACTGCTTCACAATAAAAGCCCCCTTTTTAAATGCTTTTAATGTGAAACATTAGCATGATAACATGTTAGATTTATTGATAGCTGTGTGATTCAGTTAAAAACAATAAAGGTGTATTTGACTTCAATAGAAGAATCACATGCACCTGTATGTGATGTTTCACATGATTCACACACGGTGCACAAGTGGTGCTGTTGTTTTCTGTATGAAAAACCATGCAGCCCTGAGTCAGAGCAGAGTAAACCTTATTCTGTGTGTCCAGTCTTCAACAGAAGTGAACAGAAAAATACAATTTCTGTGACAATTGCATAATAAGACAATCCCTTAATGCAAAGTTGCATGCAGTCGTAGCTCTTGTGAATCTCACATTCAAGTGAAGGCAGATTACGTCCACCTGACAGGACCTGATGGATACGTATATTCCAGCTATTAAGGGCATCAAACCAAGATCTGATTTCATCGATATCTTAAGGATTAGAACTTTCAGATCACTTGCATTTGATAAAGTCATTTCTGTCTGCTGAGTGGGTTTTATTTCTGGCTGTGCAGAAGCCCAATTAGGTACAAGTCCAGTTAAGCTTCTTCTTTTATTTTCTCCTTATCTATGGCCTATGTGAGTGAAGGTGGGTGTGTTGTTGTGATCCTGTTTGCATTTGGTTCGTACTCCTAAAGATCCTTGCTTGCCTTTGTGTTTCTCCTCTTTAAACATTTCTATATCTAATAACCAGCTATCATTTTTGTATTTATTTTCATTTGTGAAATGGTTTAATACTACCTGTAAATGTTCAACAGTGTATGCCTAAGTTATGTTTGTATATACAATGTATAGCTTTCTGGTCTCTTTGTTGTAGTATACTCTCAGTGTAACCATGTTTGAGCCGACTGGCAGTTTGCATCAGCTGAAGTTTGGGGTCTTCTTTGCAAAAGCCTTAAACATAATCATTACAAAATATATGGGGATGATGAATATTGGATAAATAACTGTGACAACACCATTTAAAAAGCCATGACTGAGTGAGAAAGGTGGTTGTATTTATGATGAAGATTATAGTGAATATGATGATGATGATTATACTAAAGTAATATCGGTGATGATGATTATATAATTGATGATGATGTCAAAAACACCAGTAGTTTTCTATATAATTGTAAAATAAAATGAAAGCCTTGTGGTCAGGGCATGATATTATCTTCTACTGCCCTGTGTGGGCTTATAGTTACATTAACTTTTATATTCTCTGTAAAAGCTATTGGTCACGTTGTACATTACGTGTATCTACATAAAGTATACATAAAGCAGATTTGTTGTGCGTTCATTATTAATGCCGGTCCTGACCTACTTGTTCGCATAAATAATGAGCTGTCATTAATGAAGCACTTAAGCTGCTTAGATCACGATGAGCTTTTTTGTTTTTGTGAATACACAGGTCATCCTCCATGGGGAGCAGTGGTGTATACCTGCATCCTGGCGAACAGGAAGTAGGCAAAGGCGAAAGATAACCGATTGGATTTGTGTGTCAACGTGCGCAATAAGTGAGGCAATAGCACCCTCTACAGGTTGCTCAGAGAAATATCCACAAAAAACTGAATCTGTCGGTCCTCAAAGAATTACGTCTTTAGTTTTACTATTTCTTTCTCTTCTCTAAAAAAAAAAAAGAAGACATAAATGTTCACTGTGGCAAAACAGATACTGAAATCATACTTTTATATTTTATTTTGTGCACAGATGCACGTTTTTAGGTACTTTTAACTTTGACTAAAACGATAGCTTTCTGCAGTAAGTTCGGTGTTTATGATTATTACAGTGCTCACTGGGTTTCTATTATTTTGTCCACACCGTTTATGTCAATGATGTGACTATATGGCTCACTGCATATAAAAATACATCTGAGGAAAAAATTCCTATCAAATAATAACAACTTTAGTAGAATGACTAAGGGGACATTTAGTCCGCACGGTAAGACAAAGCCAGATAAACTTCTGGGATACAGATTTAGAGAAGATCTAGTTTCACAGGTGGTGGCCACAGATCATTACTCCTTCTTTATCCCTCCTGACTGATTCTTTTCCAATTTTGCTTTTTGCTCGTGTTCTTGTCACAACTGGTAGCATCAGACAAGGTTTGAACATATTGTCCTGAGAGTACGTCCTCCCAGACCAGAATATGAGCGCAGTCATGAGCTTTAGCTCTATTTGTTCGCCTTGGATACCCTGACACATATCATCCCAGAGGTTCCCGAGGCATTGTATCTCCTTCATCCAGGAAATGCCTGCACTCTCTTGCCATTGAGTCTATGAAGCGAGTGGACCGTCAGTGGCAGATGTGTCTGTTCTGGTGCGTGCTGCCAGTCAAGCTGCATGGCGCTTGACTGGCAGCTAAAGTATAGCAGGCCGCCATGACACCCTCATGGAGTCTGTTTCTGATTAGCAAAACTAAATAAATCATCAGAAAACGATCAGGAAATGAACTGAAAATGAGTGAAAAAGCAGCCGACGTCCAAATAAAATGCTCAAAGACGTTCAGAAGACCTGGAAGCAAACTATTTAAAGAATTCAGGGGTTGCTCAAGACTTTTGCACAGTACTGTAAATGGCCAAGACTGACTCACTGCGTAAGCTTCGGTAGTCAGTGTTTGTATTTCAGATTTTAAATATGCATAAATACCAAAGTTTACTTCAGGTTTTGTGTTTGCAGATTTGCACAATGAAAAAAAAAGAAGAAAAAAAATGATCCGAGGAAACAAAAAGACAAACACTGCCTCCAAGTGGATAAATCTGGAATCACAGCGGTCTGTAAAACGTAAAGCGGTAAAAAAAAAAAAAAAAAAGAAAAAAAAAGAAAAAAAAGCGGGATGGCAGACATTTATTTTACAGATGCAACGTCCTTCAAACATTTTAACAAAGATCTCTTATGCTG
>VURO01050629.1:8201-22742 GCA_015108175.1 Pelvicachromis taeniatus | reverse complement strand
ACAAAAAAAAAAAAAAAAAAAAGGGAAAAAAAAAAAAAAAAAAAGAAAAAAAAAGAAAGAAAAGCTGGATGGCAGACATTTATTTTACAGATGCAACGTCCTTCAAACATTTTAACAAAGATCTCTTATGCTGCAGTGCAGCAGCTCCACCAGGAACAACTCCACTTAAAATGCACCATCTTCTGACAGTGAATTCATATAATCTGGACATATTATATATATGTAAAAAGTACAAACAAAATCCAGTGTATATAAAACAAGTATCTATGATTTCATGTTAGATTCTGGGTCAATGTGGAGCTAAATAAAGCGTTATGTTGAAAAGCATTTCAACATAACGTCTTGAACATGTTTCCTTTAGTTTAATGACATTCCTGTTTTCCTGCTGCATTTGCAGGTGTCAAATGACTACATCACTGAAAATTAGAACCACATCTGAATGAACTTCAACTGCAGAACAGCATTTGTCTGCAGGGTTTTGTGAGACAGACCCTCACATGTAGTAGATGCTTGTTTTTACTGGCTTGTTTTTGATCAGTTTTAAGGAAAAATAAAGGCAGCCAAGTGTTTTTTGCAGCAAACAGTAACCAATAACATGCTCATAGTTTAACACAAATGTGAGGTAAATGGAACTCTGTAGAAATACAAACTGCAGTGGACCAGACACATTTTACATTCTACTCTTTTCTTTACATTTGGCTCTGATTGCAGACGTATTGCTGATTGTGATCATGAGCAACTTCTGAGCAAAATGTGTGCTTTTGAAACTGCACATCCACTGAAACATCAACCACAGATACTCTTGTGCCTCCTGATGTTATTGTTATTGCACTGCTGTGATGCATCTATACTACCACAGTTAAAAATCCTGCACAACAAGGTCCTAAAACATGACACACTCATTTAAATTGCAAAAAGAAAGCAAAGAACCAGCTGTGAGGCACTGGAAAGTAAAAAGCACAGGTACAATTAAAATACAGTTGAAGGTAATCTATACTTGACCTTCTGAACATAAAAATAAAAAATAATTGAAAGTTTTTTGAGATCTTTGATGACCCTGTATTGTTTCTTCTAAAATCTGCAAATTTTGCAGTAGTGTGAGCTACAACAACAAACTCCAAAAACTCTTTCCTGACCTGATAAAAAATAAAAACAACCAAAAAAACCTACAACTTGCTGAAAATGACTGGTTTCCAAATCCTTTGACCACGGTCGTAACGGTGCAAACTCACAGTTAAATATCAACCTTGTATCTTAAACTCATCGGGTCTTTTGTCAATGCCTTGGTGACAGGTCCCTCAGCAGGGCGAAGAGGACACCTGATCATAGTCAGGACATTTGAGGAGAGCTGGGTAGCTGGTACTCATCTGAAGGGAAGCTTCGCTGGAAATGTCCGAGGGGCTCCGTCCACGTGACCAGGCTTCCGGGTGGAGGAACTGACCAGAGTGGTCGGAGCAGTTGCTGAGGCGAGGACGATAGAAGCTGGGATGGCGGGGCTGGTACAGCTCCTCTGCTGCGTAGCGCTTCATGAACAGGTAGACTGACATGACGCCGGCGCTCTGCAGTGGGCAAGAGTCAGTTTATTAATAAATAGCAAATATGATCATTATGGCTTGTAGCTCACGACATTCAGAAACAAATAATCTGAAATTATAAGAAGATAGAGAGAAGTATTTATACACTCAGTACTTGGTTGGGACCATGAATTACTGCATCAGTGCATCATGGCAAGGAGCTGGAGGCATCTGGTGGCTCCGCTGAGCCACCAGATGCCCAGGTGGAGCCCAGGTTGCTTTGATAGCAGCTCTCAGCTCGTCTGCATTTTGGGGTTGGGTATTTCTCATCTTCCTCTTGAAAGATTCTCTGTGTGTTTCAGGTCAGGTGAGCTGGCTGGCCAATCAAGCACTGTAATTATATGGTCAGCAAACCATTTGGTAGTAGTTTTGGCACTGTGAGGAGGTGGAGACCAGCAGATGACACAACACCCCATATCATCTCACACTCCAGAAAGTTCACAGTGGACTTCAAACACCTGAATTCTGTATCGACTCAATGGACTTTCCGTTACCATGCTTCGATACAGCAATCTGCAAACAGCCAGCGTTTTCAGCAGTGACCTTGTGTGGCTCAGCGTCCTTGGTGAACGTGCTGATCATCATCATCTGCATGGAGTCAGCAATCATCCCCGCGTGATTGTGATTGCATGCGCTAAACTGCAGCTGATATTTAGATGTTTCAGCAGTAATTCACTCAAACTGGAAATTAAATGTTCTAATAATTTGTGATTCACTTGTGATTAGCTCATGAGCTATAAACATCAAAACAAAAACAAACTCGTGATCCCTGTGTCCGCCCTGCCGGCCCCGCGAGGCTACATGTGTTTTTGTTGTTGTTTTGATTTCTCTTCTCCCTCCTTCGCTCTCCCTCTTCCTCTCTTCTTCGTCTGCAGCTCTCAGCCAGGGCAGAGCTCACCTCTGGCACACACACCTACCGCTAATCACTCACCTGTGATTCACTATTGTTTCCTGGATGCTACAAAAGGCAGCTGCTCAGAACCTCTCATTGCTAGAATACTGAGTTAACATGTTAGCGTAAATCCCAGCTTTGTAGACTTTTGTATTTCGTTGTTGTTCTAGTAGTGATTACCCCTTTCCTGTACATAGATTCCCGGACCCGCCCTGTAACCCTGCTTTCCTTTGGATGACTGAGCATGAGTGCCTGACAGTGAGGAGGAGTGTGTGCGAGCATCGAGTGGAGAAGAGGACTGAAGCTGAGTGTGAGAAGGAGAGGGGAGCGAGAGAGAAGTGTTTGGGACAAAGCGAGTGTGGAGCCCCTGGAGCCCTTCTCTGATTCCCTCACCTTGTATATATCACACCTGGTGTTTAATAAAGTACAAACTGTGAATGTGATCCGCAGTCTGCGCCTGAATCTGATGTGCTTGCCTTGACACAAACAAACAAAACCAGAGTGAAACCAAACCTCCATCAAGGTAGCTCACTCTCTGGGCAGCATTTACTTTGAAGGGAATACTATTACATTTTGTATATATTCATTTTTTTTTAAACATAGTTTAAGAAGTCGTTGTTCCCTGTTGAAACCCATTTTAATATACTTGACACAATTTTGAGTATGATTTTTTAATACAAATACAAAAACACCCCACTCTTAACATTGTCCATGTATTCAAATTGTTACATGTTTAAATGTTTGTAACACATTAGTGTAATGTACATAACTATAATCAACTGTACTCAATAATACTAACATGTTGTTTTCAGTCTGCAAACGTGTTGTCCCCTTAATAAGCTTTATAAAGCATTTTCATTACTTCGACCTTCAGATCAATCACTTGATTTTGAAGGGGAGGTCAGAGGTCAAATGTAACATGATATTTTAAATCTTTAAATGGTACTTTGTCTTTAAATGTCTTGACAACATATACCACACTTAAGTTACAAGGCGTTTTTGTCAATTTTTGACCAATAACACAGTCAAATCTACACCCCGACAAATTCATTAAAAACTTTAGAGCCATTGTGTTTCCAGACAGAATGACACACAAACACTAGCAAAACATAAGTAATCAATACAGGATAACTGAAAGTTTCACTTTTTTTTTTTAATTCATCCAATAGGATATTAGAATAACTAGCATATGAATACTATAAACACCAGTATTTATGCATGTTAATAATAATATCATGACAACTGTTTATAGAGGTAATCCTGTATTTCCTCAGTGTGAACCCTGGAGGGCAGTAAACACTCAATACTATGAGCACAGTCATTTTAGGGAAGAGATTTCAAAATAAAAGCCTTCCTATTTACCTTGCTGTTACTACCACACATGCCAACATGTGCACAGTGGCGATGGAGAATAATGCAAAATAACCTGAGCAGTCATCGATTCAACTGATTGTTGTTATGAATCAGGTCACCGTGCTTAATGTTTTTATGTTATCTCGATTTATTCGCGTGAACAAATAACACATTTTATCTTTGAATGTTTTTTTTAACGTGTGAACTGTGAAATGCTTCATGCACAGCCATGACAAACAGCAGTAAAAGTCACTTCTTTGTTTTATGTTCAGCTTCTCACCTCAGTGAGCAGGAAGGAGAGGGCAGCAAAGGCAAAGGACCAGCCGTACTTATAGGAAAAATAGGCCTCACTGCTCTTCGTCCTGTTCAGCATTTCATCATTTATACTGGAAATGTACAGCACCAGACCCACCACCAGAGCCAGACCTGAGAGACGGAGAAACTGGATCTTAAAAAAGTGAAAGGGAGACGCGACAAGAGACGATCTAGAGAAAGGAGGCGTTGCCTTACCTGAGAGGATAAAGAAGATTCCAGAGACAAATGCCAGGATAGTGCGGTGAGGGCGGACGTGGCCGATGTTGTTGAGGACAAAACCGATGAACATGAAGAAGAGGCTGACCAGAGGGAATGGAGTGGCTGAGCGGATCATCTCTGAGGAAGAGGATAAAGAGCGAATAAAGGAACCTGCTGTTTAACCCCCAAAACACTGAACAAATGATCGAGCCAGAGAAGCAGAGATATGAAAAAAAATTTATTAAAGACTTATAAATAATAAAATAAAGCAAAATAAGTCTTTTAATGTGGAAATTAATGTGAAAAAAATAATGGGAAGAAATTAATTTTAGATTATCTTAATATGACATTAACCTATTTTTATTATACAGCAGTTTTTAAATTTATCATTTTTGATAGAAAATAGTTTTCTGTCAAACTAGAGAACCACAGAAGAAAGAGGATGGGGAAGAATGAGTTTTGAAATAATAAAATAATAATAAATTAAAATAAAATGTAGGCTGATGATTATCGTCTGCTCCTCTCACAAAATTTCCCACAAATGGAGCGCTGTACTGGAGCTCATTATATCGACTAACTGGAGTGATTTATCCTTCAGTTAAGTTCTGACATTGAGTTTTACTGAAGGACTGTCTGTGAAGAGGCAATAAGTATTCCAGAGAGGAGCAGGCAGCGACGCGCAGGTTAAGATGAGTCAGATGTATCTGGTCTCACTGCATTCAGACTTCTGAACACGAGCTTATTGGAAAACAAGTTCTGCGACTGAAAAATGCCCCCAGCCTTTAATATGATCAAGTGCTAGTTGTGATGACTTTTTTCTGCCTGAAGCTGCAGCTGGAGGTGGTGTCTCCTGTTGGTACTTACTGAGCACGTTCACTGTGGACTCTGACGTCAGCTGGACATTCATTGGCATGATGTACTCGATGGTGAAGCAGCGACCTGACTCATCACCTGCAAAGGAAAGAGACAGAAGTGAGGGTGAGATTCATTCGAATTCACTGTCACAAACATTGGAAAGGCAGATCTGCAGAACTATTTGAGGATTAAAAGTCATTTATTTAAAGGGCTACAATTAAATGGAAGCTTAAAGAAGGTTTAGCAATCAGTGAGAACAGAAGCAAAAGGCTGAAACAGGCAGAGGAGAGGTAGGAATGTAGGCAGAGGCATTTTAAGAGACACATGGCACCCAAAGAGTCCTAAATAGAATCTGTGGGAGAATTCCTGCCCCATATAACTGACTTAGTGACAATCATATGACACATACTACAGCACAGGCTCACAACAGTTTTGGTTGTGGTGGCAGGGATGTCTACTCATTATTTTAGTAAAGATGAAGGCAAGAGTACTTTTTGGCTTACTGTATCCCTAACCAAATGACGCTGGTGGGATGACCAGATAGTGCGTAGGCACTCTGGATTGAGCTGTAAATGAAGATATGATGTTGTGTAGTCGAAGTCTACTTTTTTAAAACATATTTTGGGGCAAAGTTGTCAAACTTGTTTGTTTTTGAGCAGATTTGTTTGGCGATTCTGTGCATGCTTTCTTTATGTGAATGTGACAATTTAAATAAAAGTTATGTCTCCCTTGATTACAAGCTTTGAATTAATGGAGTCAAAGTTTGGTCATGAGACCTCATTGCAACCAAAGGTAGTTTTGAGACAGGGACTAGTTCCTATGGTTGTTCCTGTGATAACCGAATGTCGGTAATGTGGGAATGTGTTGTTTTGCCTTCTTGTGCTACTTATTTTTCGCTGTACTCACTTAGATTTTCTCACTGTGGAGTCTTGGGACTTACTTAGGGTAATACGGACATTTACAAAATGCTAAAATACTGTACACTACACAAAATAGCCCAGAAGATTCTAGACAAAATATTTGGAGAAAAGTAAAGAGCCACCCAAATACAGGAGCTGCTCAGCCATGGAAACCCCATGCCATGAAGTTCCCAGGGCACAGCTTTTGTGCTGATGTTAATGACAGAGGATGTCTGGAACGCTGTAGGTACCGCGTCAGCAGAGCTTGGGGTACATTTACACATTATGTAACCCTGCGCTGTAATTTCACATGTCTGTCACAAAGAGTAGAGAGGGACAGCTCCAGCTGATGCTATAAAAGAGTATCTAATGTTCTAGGTGAGCATCATGGCTATCTTGTTATCCAGTTACAGCTGTCACTGTAACAAGATAACAAGATTAAAAAATTAACTAGTGTCAAGATTTGAGGGACTTTGTCCAAACTTGTCAGTTTTTGCATGTACCGATTCCCACAGAGGAGCTACAGTAGCATAACCTGCATAAAACTGATCACAGTGGCAGAACACATGTTACACTGCAGCTCTGATCTTGATATGAGTAGAACATATCCACATGATAGTCCCTAATGGCCTCTTTTAGCTTGATAATGCTCTAAAATGCTATGACATTGTGCAGGACAATGTTATGCAGATGGGAGGACTCATCCTCTGTCTCTTCATGCTCTTTTTCTCACTTTTGCCTCTTGTACTGGGCACTTTCTGACAACCTCTCTGTTTCACTCACACACACAGTGATGAAGTATTTGTGAACATGTGTGAATATGAATACTTATGGTTTCAATGATGATACATAACTGTGACAGCTTGCTGCTGTCGCCACATTTACTGTATACTGTAGAGATGATGAAGATCTTGAATGTGAGAGTGTAAAATCCAGTGGCGTAATCTGTTCTACACTTTTGATTCATCCACGACTAACTGACAAATTTCAGGAGCACAGAGATAGCCATACCCACATGTTTCCTTATTTTTTAAAATCTAGTTACTAACCAGCCAGAAAGCAGACTCTCCACAGGCCAGAGTGCAGCGAGGTCTTGATGTCAATGCTCTGGTTCAGAGGCATAATGACTCCCTCCTCCAGGTAGAGCCAGTAGTCGGTGCTTACTGCCACTCCCAGCAGCCCCAGGCCACTGATTGCAAAGACGCTGCTCAGCAAAGTCAGGGCCTTCCTGCTGCACGCACTCATGGCCACAGCAGGGTGAGCTTCCAGCAGCCGGCGTAAAATACAGAGCAATCCCAGCAGCAAGCTGGAGGAGAAAAAGGGAAATGGCTGTGACACTTTAAAAGAAGGTGGAAACAGAAACCATCAAAAAAGATACTTTTTTTTTAAATACTAAGAAAAAAACAAACTATAAACTCTAAAAAAAAAAAATACAACCAAACAAAAGTTATAGAAAAGACATTTAAACATGTGAATTTTTACCTTCTGAAAAATAAAAATAAATAGTCAATAATTATTAATTTGCATATATGAGTTTTAATTTGAGTCATATTTTCTACAACTGGCATTTTTATTTTCTTTTGCAAAAAAATGCATTGTGCAATTTATTTAGGGTTTTGTTTTTATGGGTTTTTTAATGTAGAGGTCTCGAAAACTCCAGAATCAAATACATTCAGGTTACAGGGTTACAAGCTGAGAATACTATTATTAGCATGAACCTAGTTAGCTTAAGCACAAAAATATTAGAAACTGAGAAAACAGTTCCTGTGACTGGTTACAAGGAACAAAATCTGCCTTCCACTGTTTTGTAATTCATGTATCTGTACATGAAAATTAGCTAGTTCCAGACTATTTACATCAACGTCTTGTGAAACAAACCGCTGCTCATTGCTTTGTTTGCAGCTAACTGCATTAGCTGATGCTAATATAAGACTCAACACTTGAGTTTCTTTCGGTATTATTGTTTTACCGTCTGTTACTTACTATATGTCTCACATCTAGATGGAAACAAGCTAGTTATCTTTTTTTTTCCCAATATTTATGCTAAGCTAAGCTAACTGGCTTAGCATAAATATTGGAAGCTTTGAAGCTAACACACTCCAGGATGTGGACTGGTTGTATTTTTGGAAAACATCATAACTGAGCTAATAGTTACTGGGTCATCTGGATAAAGCGCCATCCAAAGTGAATTAAATAGTTTATATAAGGACTAATTTATCATTAATATATGGAAGCCTGTCCCCGCCACTGATTATTTGTTTATCTGTGTATTTATTTATTATTTTTGCTGTTCATAAGTAAAAATAAGTAAAACATTTCAGATTAATATCTCAAAATTTGGACTAAACTCCAAATTTATGGGTTAGATTTCTTGAAAATCCAACTTACTCAGAAGTAAACTGTAATTTTGAGAGAGTCGGTATTGTGGGACTCATAACTCCAAATTTGGAGTTATTTTAGTGGTGGAAACAAGCTTCCTCAGTAATGAGTATAAAGGTTCATGACAGAGTTAATGTTAACATTTCTATCTATTTTTGTCTGCCACCTTTCCCAGCCTCAGTTCGTTCCATTAAAGAGCAATGTCCAGATTCATAAAACACCACCAAAAACTCTTAAATCTTTGCATATTCATTGTGTAAATACAAATGTCAACAAAAAGTTTTCCATTACAGAAACTGTGATGGTGCTTGATTTGTGTTGCTGTGTGCCCCTTGACACTTTCAGAGAGAAATCAAAAGAGAAAAAGACTGGAAAAAAAATTTGCCGTAGCATTTTTTTTTAAATATTTGACTCCAAGTTTCATTGTTACACACGATACTAATTCATTCACAAGAATTAACTATCCAACATCCAACGAAAAGGATAATGAAGTGTGATTCAATAAAAGCAGTTTGAACCTCCAGACATAGATACATTAAATGTGTCGCAGGCCGCTACCATGAATACAAACGGTAATTTTATCTGAAATCCAAGACGAGCTTCTGACATTTTATGGCCATGAATCCAACAGTGCAAGCCAGCACTGGGATTTGGCCGACTGATAACATAATGATACATCATCTGAAGAGACAAGGTGATGATTTACATCCCATTTGGGAATCCCATGTGAATAATCTCCGGGTGGTGATAGAGGGAGGGATCAAGTAGAGGACAGATATTAAAGAGGCTAAATAGTAGCTAATTCATAGCATATTTATGAAGCAGTTTTTGCATAAATAATATTTTTTTCCCTCTACAAGCACATTAATCAGCATGAAGACTTCTTTTTGTTGACCCTTGAGCAACTAGAGTTTAATCTGCTAACAAAAGCCAGTGACTGTTCTTTAAGAGATCACATTTTATCAGTGAATACATCCTCCATATCATCTACATCATCCTCCAACATGGTCACCTCATTTACTCTGAAAGAGCCAATATTCATGAATCACAAGTATGACTGTTATCCACTACCATCCACAGCATTTTATTACTTAGTGACAGCAGCGTGCTGACAGAAATTAAAGGACCAATACACAAACCGGGAACACTGCAATTACACAGTCAGTATCGAAAACACCGAGACCACCAGGAGACCTCCAAGCAGCATTATTTTAAGTAGAAACAGAGTTCAAGATATTTGTGCAAAATTTGCTTCACTATAACTCACATTTTAACAAATAAACAAACAAAAAATTGTGAGCAAACAAAAACTGGACACTGGGAAGTTATATCTTTCTGAAATAGCAATAAAGGAAAATATTGTTGTACAAATATAACGTAAAAACACATACTGGGTTTCTATATGACCATTAGATTTAGAGAGATTTACAATATGTCATTACTTCACAGGTTAAATTCCTTTAGAGGAGTGGAAAAAACAGCCCCTTTAGCATTATAGCTCCATGACATGTCAGTGCACAATATTCACACTTCACTTCACAAACATGAAGGAGCTCTTTCATCCACAATCAAGACTAAGCATCCTGAAACGTCTCTCCTTAATCAGACATTGAACTCTGACCATGAAGGTTATAAGCTTGCTACAAATGACCAAACTGAATAATATCGTCACAGTTTCACTGTTACTCCTATTAAAACCCAAACACGTTGTGACAATGAAGTACTACAGCTAAGATATGGGTAAATTATAGTGAGCTAAGAAGGAGTACTGTGTGTATAGACTTGTGTAGGAATATTAGACTGCAACTAAATACTGAAATGAAACAGATCATTGCAGGTAATTGGAATAAAGGATTAAAAATAGTTGACAATTTTAGATGAAAGCAGTTAATTAATTTAAAAAAAAAGACTTTATCACACGCACCTGTTTATGATCCGTCTGGCGCTTCTTGCACTCGGAGCAGAGATTGCACCCAGTTGTGAATTACTCCTGCAGTTTGCCCGCTGAAGGTCTGACTTACGGAGGAAATTCAGCGGTGCTCCGTGGATTCGGTCACGAATTCATTCGGAAAACTGTGTAATCTTTGGGAGGGAGATAACGCATTGCGGACACAGTCCGTGAGATAAAGTGAGACGGACGGCTGGTCCCGCTCTCTGCTGCGTGATTTCAGAGCGAGCGAGAGAGAGAGAGAGAGAGTTGCATTGTTGATGTTGTTGAGAGAGACCTGATATAAAAGCGAGTCCACGCCACAGCTAATTAGCGAATTGTTCAAAGGTTTGAGTAAAACTCTGCGATGAATCAATGAATTTAAGTCCGTGTAATGTCCTTTACATGAACTCGCTCTGTTTCTATCAGGACCAAGGACAGCTCCAATCAGAGTAGTTTATGTTCTGTTAACTTATGTAATGAATCTCTTTACAGATCCATGTTATATTATAAAATAGCATTTTTATTAATTTATGTCTTAAAGAAAATACTCCTCCAATCAGGGGTTTAAAAGCTACAAACAGTGGTTTGTTCTGCTGTAAAAGGGTCTCTGTGATTCATATACACTCTCTGGCGACTTTATTAGCTACACAGATGATGTGTACACTGTGGTCATAAAGGGATGCAACAGTATCCTTTAAACAGGCTGTGGTGTTTAAAGGATACTCAGTTGGTGCCGAGAAGTCCAAAGCGTGATAAAAAAAAATATCTGCCACATTATTTCACAAGCAGGCACAACCATATATACATGACAGGGTGGATCCATGCTATCATGCTGTTGACTCCAAATTCTGATCCTAGCATCTGACTCTGACTAGCAGAAATCCAGACTTCCAATCTTCTATTGTTCAATTTTGGTGATCCATGTGAATTATACACCCTGTTTCCTGTTCTTAGCTGACAGGAGTGGCACTTGTTGTTCTCTTCAGTTGCTGTAGTCCATCCCCTTCAGGTTTTGGTGTGTTGTGCATTCAGAGATGCTCTCCTGCATACTTTGGTTGTAATAACTGGTTATTTGAGTTACTGTTAGCGTCTTGTCAGCTCAAGGCAGTCTGTCAGTTCTCCTCTGACCTGGCATCAGCAGGGCATTTTATTTCAAAGCCCTGCAACGTCTATAAGTCTAAATGTACTGTCCTATGATGGGTGGATTAGATATTTACAGTGTCCAATTGAAGTGATGTACCTAATAAAAGGGCCAGTGGCACTAGTTGGTTCTGTTTGTTGTTCTGTCTGTTTGTTAGCAGTCTAGAGACCACAGTTTTTAAGATATCATTTTTTAAAATCACAATATTTTTATGGATCATCTTCAAACTTCACAACAATATACGAGGCCTTGGGGAACACGAGTACCTAGGTTGGCTAAGTATTTCACCTCAATCATGTTGTAATAAAAACATCATAAAACATCAAAGTTTTGGTACTAGCACTAGCCCTTTGGGGGGAGTTGCGCTCTCCGAGTCTTTCTTTGTATATTGTAATAGTGGAACAAAATAAATATATACAATACATCATACATAATTTAATCACTGGTTTAATCCTTTTCCTCAAGTCAAAAAAGGGTGACTGTGACATGATTAAATCAGTAGGAAATAAATAAAAAATAAAAAGCTGACTTTTTTAAAATGCATTATTTATTCTGAAATAAAGTCAAATGGGGATTGGTTGAACAAAAAAGTTAAAAGTGGAGGTAAAGAAGACGCATAAAGTAACAGAAGTAACAGTGTTAAAGTTGTACCTAACCCACATTGAGTAAAAGTACTGCACTTGTACTGCTTTCCAGCACCGTCTCAGGCTGACAGTGTGTGTGTCAGCTGTTCCTGCACATCTAAATCTAAAAGAAGAAACAAGAGAAATGTGAAGTTTTGCTTCGTATGTAAAAGCTTTGAAACCACACGCCCCTGTGTCATCTATCTTTTGTCAAAAACACACAGCACACTTCTGTGTACAGCAGCGTGAAAACATTATGTGAACAATGTGGCAGAATGACATTTATGCTCTTCCTACTTTAGGTAATTCAGTGTCAGACATAAATACTATGAGGTAAAAGTGAGAACCAAGGAAATTTACTGCAATAACTGAAACCTGAGTCACATTGCCTGTTGTATGTCACCGCTATTAGCTCTAGCAAAAGAGAACTTAATATCTAAACATAGGGTAAGAAAACAAATGAATGTTATCCAGTAGGTCAAATTACCCTCCTTCAAAGCAAGAGAAAGCCTGCGTGTGCCGTTGACATGTGACATGATGTAAACGCAGATTAACACGTGACCACTAAGAGCTGCGATACAGAGTTAGAAAGAAAAAGTCCACAATGAACAAGAGCAGATGAATATTTTCATTTTGATACTTTATTTATGCACAGTATCCGTCATACCACAAATAACAGAGGAACGAGAAGAATCAGGTTAACAAAAAGCAAGGGCAGTGAAAGAAAACATACAAACATCCCTGTGGCTCCAACTGTAGCCTGTAGTGGTTCTGTACCCTGACTAGCCCGACATATGATGATCTCTGTTAAGGGGTTGATTTTGTTTTTAAATCCCTTTCAGTTCAGATTCTCAATGTGAGACATGTAAACGCGCAGATTAAACTTAGAGATCTCATTTTGGTCCTGATATATGCGACAGCTGCAACACCAGTCTTCATGGTACATAACTGATTCGGGGGTTAAAAGCTGTGGTAAAAAGTCTTCCTTAATTTGGCAGTTTATTTTGAAGATTCGCTGTTTTAATTTGTACATACTGGTAATTAAAACATAAACAAACAAAAACAAAAAAACCCCAAAAGAAATACAGAAATAAACAAACTGCTTGACACACCTGACTGAAATCAGAAAAGACTGTTTGGCACCAGTGAACAAAAAGCCATTAGAAGCAATTTACACACATCTGTCTGCTTATATTTCAGCATTTTAGCCAAACAGGTCCGGCTACATGACAGCGAAACTGGGAAGAGACATGAAAGCGCACGATGCTGGTTGGCCTGGGATCATGAGGGTTTGTCTAATTTTGCGCGGTAAGGTGGGAAACTTCATGCTCCACACCAGGGATCTCTGTATTTCATGCAAGGGGTCTTCCTCATGCTTAAATCAGGCCTCGCCTCACGCATGCACACACAATATATATAAAGAAAGGATGTATTTCGGCCCCCCCAGGAAAGGCTCTGAAATCCTCATTAGCATTAATGTGGTTTAGTTACATAAGGAGTCAGCCCTGAGACGACCAAGGCAAGAGGGCATTCAACGGTTCCACGCACAGTAAGTGCTGCATATTCTCTATATGACACCGAGTAGAAAACAATGGATAAGTAGTGGAAATACATATAACAAGGTTTGCTGATACCAAAGCTACCAAAGATTCAGCCAAACGTTATACATCTCTTCTTAGGGCTAATCTAAACATAGAAATGTCCGAACCGTCTACGGTAATAAAAGCACATTCAGTTCGTAGTATAAAATCTGCAAGTAGCTCGTCGCTTCAAAACATCGCTTTGAAACATATTTACAAAAAAGACCCGCCAGGGAACAAATAAATAAAACAAAAACACGGTGGACTCACGACAGAGGGGTTAGACGTCGCTCTGAACGTGAAAGTTGTCTTTTAAACAGAACATTAAAACAGGGACAAAACCCTTTTTTGTTTTTCCCCAATTAGAACCGTCTCTTTAGAAGTAAACGTACGACAGTTATATATCAACGCGGTTTATATCGTAATACTAAACTTTACAATGATACCAGACGGGTAATGCATCCTAGAGTCTACTGCTTGTACAGAGTCCGAAAACAAGCATGCAACAGAGATCTGCTTTGTGCATATGGAAAATAGCATCTTTATCATTCAAAAAACTGCCTCTTTTTAGCCACACTTTTCTGACCCTATAGCCACTGTAGGCAACATCTGTTGCATTAGAAAGACCTAGACAGTTTGTAACTGCAGCACAGTTTGATTTAGCTTCTCCATGTCGGGTTAGGTATACTGTAGTTTTACACGTCCTACAATACAACAGATACAAACAGCCCCTGTTGAAGGGTTTTGTTTAGTTTTTTTTTTTTTTTCAGTGTGTTAACACAGCTGGGAAAAAAGGCCGGGG
>VURO01050628.1:60878-71483 GCA_015108175.1 Pelvicachromis taeniatus | reverse complement strand
TCCCGTCAATCAACAAAGAAAGACTACAAAAAACACCAACTACACACTCCAAAACCGCTAACTATCCAAAAATGTCACTCTGGAAATTTTTCTCGCTGCAATCTCCACTCGCTGTATCTCCGTTCGCACAGCAGCCAAAGTCCGTGGTTGCCATAGCTTTTGATTGGTTAATTTTTCCAACAATAGGAAAGAATATACTCTGTTGCTAGGCAGGGTCTGTATGTTAGCAGATTCGCTTGGAATTCGCTAACGGCTAACTGTAGAAAGTCCTGTGTTTATCGGCTCGTTTTGCACTAAATGTGCCAATTATGCTCGGGAAAAAGTATGCCGAATATGATTAATCATAACTCGGGTTTCTTCTGGCCTATCAACACAATTTAAAGACTGGTATTTAGTTTGAAATTTGCACTTTCAAGACGAATTGGAACGGATTCGTCTCGCTGCTATGCCGTCTTTAATCGGTGACGTCATTTTGACGCACCGGTGCGTCAGGCGACCTCAGAAGGTATATGGTCAAGTTTTAATCCTAACTTGACCATATTCTATTCTTTTTGACTAACAACCCAGGCTTGAGTTTTGTAATGAAGGTTTAGTCCTACAGTTAATGGAGAAAAGCTTCTGTGGTCAGTTTTCTTACTTCTGCTTTTACAGTATGCAGCTATGCGACTGTCTGCGGTCACATGACCACAAAAATGAAAGGAAAAAGAGCAAATTTTCTGAAGGTACACGATTCGAACACGGGGAAAAGCCAGCAGCGCTGTGTAGCCTGGGGACATGCTAGAGAGTTGAGTTGTCCACTGTATTTCCAGGGTTTTCTCTCTGTGCTACTGTAGATGACCGCTGAGCCACAAAGGTGAAACTGTTCCAGTAAACTCTCTGTCCTCCTGGCTGCAGGCCACAGCCTGTCATGTTCAGCCATGCTGGACTCTCTCCAGCCGGCCATGTGAGCGCTAGGAAAGGGGGCGTGGCTACGTCCTCGGCTCTGGTGTGATTGGATAGAAGTGTCTCACCACTCCACCTTCTAGCTGCATGCGTGTCACTGTAGTGGTCTGTGAACCCTGCTGTGGGCCTGCTGAGGGTGTGAATAATTCACCACCCAAGAAAAATCAGTGCAAAGATATTTACTGAAGACTGACTGACTTCAAGGTGGTTCTGTACAGACAAATACAGAAGAGTAGAATAATTAAAACAAAAAAAAAAACATAGCAAAAACTAATTCTTTTATGTATACTACAGCATCCCCCAATCCCCCAAAATATTCAAGGGGCAACCTGAAGGGGAATCGACCGTTTTAAGTATTCCTGAACAGGCTAAAATTGGAAGTTTTCTTTTCTCGTGGGGACCAAAATCCCAGTCATTTTTGAGACTCAAAATGTGGTTTTAGTGTCAGGGTCACAATTAGGTTATGGTTAGGTTTAGGGTAAGGGTCAGGGTTAGCCATTCATTTTTGATGGTTAGTGTAAGTGGCTAGGGAAAGCATTATGTCAATGAGATGTCCCCACAAAGATATAAATACACGTGTGTGTGTGTGTGTCCTGTTTGTCTGAAGGCTTTTTCCCCCCAAGGACACGCCTGCTTTAATCTTATTTTTTTCTTCCTTATAGGGAAATTACAGGAGGGTTCCTATTTCAGCTGCACAGCCTTCAAACTTTCCAGTCAAAAGTAAGGCAATTAAACCAAAAATGTGTTTTATGATTGAATGAAAATTAAGATCTGTCATCATCATTTTGTCTTTTTTTTTTTTGTGTGTCTCCCTGTAAATTTGCACTCTATTCCTTTTTTGTAGGAAGTCATTTATTTCAAATGCAACTTTATATTTTGTTTAAGACTTGATATGAACTTTGGGTCCCGAAACTCTTTGCTCTGTTGCCTCCTCAGACCTGATGGGCTCCGACTTGGCAGCTTGGCTCCGGTCTCTTCGTTCGGTCCTTCCCTGCCCGTGTCAGATGAATTTGTGGGTCCCTGTCTGAGCTCAGACGCACAGCGGCTCTACTGCGCTTTTGCGTTGGGGGTTTCCACTTCACCGTACCCAGTGGTCGCAGCGGGGACCCAATGGACAATAGCACGGCCGCGAAACATCCCTGGCGTCAGGTGGATACATACCACGAGGAGGAGATGGGACGACTCCAAGGTGGAGAAGTCGCTGCGTTCATTAAAGGACAAGACGAAGAAGCTGGAGGAAGGAGGGCCGGTGTACAGCCCGACACTGGACGCAGCGCCTGTCCGAAGGACGCTCCGACAGTGGGCTGTAGATGAAATCAAGCACTACTACCATGGCTTCAAGCTGCTTTGGATCGATACCACCATTGCTGGGCGGATGCTCTGGAGGGTGCTGAACGGACATCCCCTGTCTCGCCGTGAGAGGAGACAGGTGAGCGTTGCATGGTGGGGCTGCTAGACTACACGGGCATAGCAGAATCCCAGTGCAGGCTATACTGTGTAGTGAACAAATATGTTGGTGAAAGGAAGGGTTTTCCTGGGTGATTGCTCACTCTGTCTCTGCGCTGGTGTGTGTGTGTGTGTGGGCTGCTGCAGTTCAGTTTCCAGCCCCTGAGGGTAAATATTTAAGCTTAAAATCTTTTTAAATTATACCAAACTCAGAGTAGCACAAACGTTTGTTCATTAAACAAAAACTCGTTTGCATAATCTACAAAATCCAGCATTTCCACCATTTAAATGTGCCTTCTTTCTGTAGCCCTGAGCAACAATCAAAGTTAATGCCAACCTCCAGTCAGCAAACACTTTCCTTTTTTTTCGCCTGGACAAGCTTTAGCATGTCTTTAACACAATAATGTCAGTTTCAAGAATGTGAACTGAGCCCCACTAACACAGCTAATGTAAGCTTATTTAGATACTTAAAAAAACCCAACTCCAATCTCTTAAATGCTAAAAATAGGCTCATGTTCCACCTCTTTCCTTCTGTTTTCAACGTTTCTCCTGCCATCTCTGGTTACCTGTTTAGGTATATCAGTAGTAACTGAGCTACAGAGCTCAGCAGCAATAACAGAAGAATACGATGAAGTGTTCAAACGTTGCTCTGTAACAAGTAACAGACAGTTTTTAGTGCTTCTAGTGAAAGGAAATGATTCTTTTTGTAGTCCGGCTCCGAGTTTCCACTGAGGATAACCGACATGAGCTTAAGAGATCAGCGATGACTGAGCTCAAGCCTGACAGCTCAGACATCTTGTTCTATACCGTTTTATCCATAGCCTCTCAATCCTAATGGGATCAATTATGGAAACTGGCCGCACGCTGTGTTTTACTCATCAGGCGCCGGGCAGATTGTGCCTTTTCATTAAAGCTCTTCAGGAAGAAGCTTTACCTCACTTACTAGATTCACCCCGTCTCTACACTCAGCCTGTATCTCTCATTTTGTTGTGACTTTCACAACAAATCACTAACGCAGCTGTTGTTGGTAAATTCTGTGCAACAGGACATGATGTTAAAAATATGATTAATGTGATTATTTACACAGTTTAGTTTTTAATACAGAATATATTCCAGTTATTAAAATTACTCCACGAGTACACTGCATGAAAAATGTAGGATTTTTGTGAAGTAATACAAAGATTTGTATGTTTCTGATGAGACAAGCTGCTCTGAATCCACGGCAGCACTGATCTGGGCCGAGGCCCGGTTCTGGCGCTCACAGGTGTCATTTCAAGGAAGGTGGGCAGGTCAGCTCAGCTCACACTTATGGACTGTTACCTCAGTCCTCAGGATGGTACAGATTTAGGTGACACAATTGGCGAGTTGCAAATGCTTCTTAGTGACTGATTTAGACTTCAGCAGGGAATATTTGCAGAGCCTGTAACGTAGCCTACGTAAGTGGCCGACGGCGGCCAGCTCTCTATTGTGGTCAGGCAAACAGATTTTTTTTCTCTCAGGTTTTTCCACTCGGTGTATTCCCTCACATCCATTTCAATAGCTCTGGAAATCTTCCCCCTTCTTATATTGAGGCTACGATTATTATTCCTTATCTTGAGCTGATGTTTCAGAAACAGGAATCAAACGTACTAAACAGGCCAATCACAATAGTTGTGGCCCGTGTTATGAAATGTGTCGATACATTTCCAGGGAGGTGCACATCAGGTAACAGCCGAGGTCATGTGGCAGGGTTTCGGAGGGGTTGTTTGGTTACGATACCCCCACGACATAGAGTTAATACAAAAGTATTCCATGTTCTTTACTTTAATTTGTGGCTAAATTCACATTTCACCCACTGCTTTATGTCTAACGTATCTAACTGACATTTGGAAATCTGCTATTATACATTTAATTCCCAATTAAAAAAGATAAATGACCCATTTGCCGTGTTACACATGATTGGAAAATTCGACAGTTGCAATCTGTGACTCCGATTCATTATTAATTGATTGTTTGTGGTAACGTGTGCAGGAGAAAGTTATGGACGTGCAGAGGTTTTACAGCCCTCGCTGCAGAGTCATTTTTACGACATGTTTCACAATGCTGACTTACACAGAGGTCCAGTAGGGCGTGTCATTCTGTGAAATGATGTGATGTAACCTGTCTTACAAAATTCTTAAGTGAAGAACAATCTTTCCATTTTATTTATGTATTTTTTTTTAAAGTTGCTTCTTTAGTATTCAAATTAACAGATGTTTCTGCGTCATATACCATAACACTGCTCTTCAGTGATTTGAGCCCTACAGTATACACACTCCCTCGGAGTTCATGTCCTAAACCCGTCTACATGCCATTCATCTAACCTGGACTGGCTTTGCCTCCTTAATCTCCTCCTTTCATATTCCCTTACAATACTCAGGCCTCCCGTTTAAGGCTCCCTCCATTTGAACGTGTCTCGCCCCCCCTCCTCCCTTCTTTGATGTGGAACTCTGGGAGATGATATACATGTCAATGGGCCTGTGGACAAAGGCCTTTTCACTCGGGCTGGCCTAAATCCTTCACCCTACTGGCCCACTGACATGCAGGTGGAAAGAGCGGAGAAAGGAGGACTCGTGTTTTTGGCCTTTTCCCCTCTGGGCTGTTTCTGTAGATGGCTCGCTGGAATTGTGTCCTGGATGGTCAGCGAGCCACGTTTGGACAGCCGTACAATGAAGTCGACCAGTGTTGGCTCGGTGCTTCTGTGCTCTCAGGTTTGTTCGGGTCTGTGCTGAACAAATGTGCTTCCTGTTGGATCAAATGGAGAGTTTTTGAGCCTTGTGAGGCCAAATGTTCACTTTGCTCTATGGCACCATGCAAATACTGTGTGAATTGGGTGGACAGGGGATGTATAGTATAGAGGTGGGCTTGGCAGTGCTGACTTTTGGAAAAACATATTAGAGGGGCGATTGTAACAAGAGCCAACAAAAGAGGAGATCAACATTTTCACACAGAATTGCTGCTGCTCTCTGCTGGTGGAAGATATGAACTACAACGGTGGGAATGAATGGCACTTTTCACTGTACCCTCCGTGAGTGTGTGTGTGTATTTTTTATATATATAAAAATATATATAAAAATATATATAAAAATATAAGATTTCACCACATGGTCTCATTCTTTGTTTTCTCACCAGTTTACACAGATCTGTCCCATTCGCTGATGTTATTTCTTGTTTATTTCCTCTCAGTTTCTCAGAACATGTGCTGATGTCTTCAGACTTCTTCCCTTCCTGGTGTTTATCATCGTCCCCTTCATGGAGTTCCTGCTTCCTGTAGCTCTGAAACTCTTCCCCAACATGCTGCCGTCCACCTTTGAGACACAGTCAAAGAAGGTAAGCAGAAATGGTTGGTTATTTATTTATTTATTGTGTTTACTTTTAGCTCTGTGATGCAGACTTTGATTAATATTGTGGTTGGAACTGTATGTCATTATTCAGGAATATTATAAATGTACTTAAGTTGTTATTTCAATGGTTATAACCTGTTACTGTAATCATAATAAAATATTGTATTTAGAATCTCCATATATCATTCCCTGTTTGGCTGTATGTTGTAAATCTCGACAATGATGGTAAGAAACCGTCTTAAATAGCTCCATTATTATCACTTTGATCACTCTGTTGCGCTTGACCAGGTCAAAGGTCAAATTGACATGATATTTTAAGTCCTCATATGTCTGAGCATCAGTGCTAACATCATTTGAACCATCATTCAATACATTCTGATTTATGACTTTAACCACAGGACTCAATTAACGCAGGAACTTTTTTCCAGACTGTGCTGAATCATTTTATAGAGTTTTGTGTTGTGAAATGAAATTTATTTATTTATTTATTTTTAACTAAATGTTGATATAGTTTGGATGAAGTTCATTAAAAGCAGATTTAGTGTAGTGCTTTTAAGCACAATGATTTTGTACCCTGTTGATTTTTAGGAGGAGAGGTTGAAAAAGGAGCTGAGGGTCAAATTGGAGATGGCCAAGTTCTTGCAGGACACCATCGAGGAGATCGCTCTGAGGAATAAGGCAGCAAAAGGCGACGTGACGGAGGAATTCTCCACCTTCTTCCAAAAGGTTGGCTTTCTAACACCGGGCAGTGTGAAATAAGGAGAATAAAAGCTCACTGCTGCTCTCTGGTGGTGAAAACATTAGTTTCTTCCAGTTGATTACCATTAAGAGCATTTATAGTGGGAATTTTAAGCATTTCTTCCATATTTTCTTGTTACTGCATGCCTTCACTGAGTATATTCAACTCTAAATTCATTTCATGGATTGTTCTTGGCACAGCAGAACAGCAGTACATTTTTTGCATGTAAACCTGGTCTCATTTAAATGATTTGAAACTGTTTACACGTCCTGACTCATTACTATAGATCCGGGACTCTGGGGAGCGTCCCAGTAATGAGCAGATCATAAAGTTCTCCAAACTGTTTGAGGACGAGCTGACGCTGGACAACCTGACGCGACCTCAGCTCGTGGCGCTCTGTCGTCTCCTGGAGCTCCAGTCAATTGGGACCAACAACTTCCTCCGCTTCCAGCTCATCATGAAGCTCAGGGCCATCCGTGCAGATGACAAGGTATGAAAAACGAAGAATAAGCCTTTCATGTCTGAGCACATGGCAGTCACTGGCCCCTGACTCTGTGTGACCGTCTGCTCTGTGTTTATCAGCTGATAGCAGAGGAGGGGGTGGAAAGCCTGAATGTGAACGAAGTGCAGGCAGCCTGTCGCGTCAGAGGGATGAGATCTCTGGGAGTCACAGAAGAACGACTAAGAGAGCAACTCGTCCAGGTAACGACAACAGCAGACAGATGGGGACATTTTTCATTCTTCACTGTAAAAAAATAAAATAAAGTCAAGGTTTGACCGTCTAGATCAGACAGTCAGACCAAGACTCAAATTTTTTAATTAGATTTGCATCCCACACAAAGAGGAATCTGTGTCTGATTATCTTAATTTTGCTTTAATTCATATAAACTGGGATTCCAGCCAGAGACAATAATCCCCTTTGGGGTACGTCAGGAATTGCATCAGGGATGAAGCTCTCCAGATTTATGTTTGACTGCATATTTGTAATAACCTCTATAATGTTGTGTTTGTAGTGGTTGGAACTGCATCTCAACCAGCAGATCCCCACCTCTCTGCTGCTTTTGTCTCGAGCCATGTTCCTCCCAGATACCCTGTCCCCTGCAGACCAGCTCAAAACCACACTGCAGACGCTTCCTGAAATGGTGGTATGTAAAAAGTACAGATATGGGATATAAAGTAGAAATTGCAAAGTATTTTAGTTGCTTTGTTTAAAAAAAAAAAAACAACAAACAAAAAAAAACTCAACTGGATTTCAATTTGGGTTAGTTGCAGTCAGTACTTTAATGTACAATACTGTGCTTGCTTCTCCAGACCAAAGAGGCCCAGTTAATGGCGGCACAGTTGGAGCTCTCCAAAGTGGATAACAAGACCAAACTGGAGACCATGCTGCAGGAGGAAGCAGCCATACGGCAGGACAACAAGGACCGAGAGATGGAGAGGCTGGCTGACGCTGCAGAGAAGGTTGCCAGGGTACTGACTCTGTATGATGTCTGTTCAGTGTTTAGGTCAGGTGCTGTTTAGGTCTTTTATACCAGTGCCAACAAACTGACAGACTTGGTGAACCAGCTTTCAGGTTCAAAGACTCTGACCAAGCGTTAGGGGCCATCCTTTTGCTACACAGTTGTGAGTTTTCAGGTAGAATGATGTGTTTATTTGTTTTTCATTGAAGCTTTGGCTCAGAGAAATCAAAAGGTTTCTGTATTATCCCACATGGTTGCATTAACTCTGTAAGTTTCTCACAAGAAATACGTTTGACTCATGCTCTGTTTTCCGCAGGAGGGCGAACCAGAGCTTCAAGCAGAGAGGACGAAGCACAGCGAGGCAGAGCCAGCTTCATCTAAAGCTGAAAAGGCAGCCGATTCAGAGACACTGAAGGACACCGCACCCATTATAGAGGGACTCAAGGTAAAGTTAATAATACATGATAACATTTATTTTATTTATTCTGTTACTTGTTTAATATTTTTGTGCATTTATATAATATTTGACTGCAAAGTCATCCTTAAAGTCGAATTTCTAATAAAGCTTTTCAGTTTAACTCTTCTAAACCTGCTTTTAGCGCTGTACACGTCCCGTTTTATACCATATGTAATATCATGGTTTTATATTTCCTTTTCCTGGAGCTTTAATTTCAGATGACAGTAAGAACAGAAGTCTCTAACCGAGATTTACATCGATTCCATCATATCCTGACGTCTTTTTATTTTCCACTCACTCCTTTTGGCTCGTTCATACAGTTTGAGCAGTGGCAGAGGTTTCTGCGTTTCCAGGTTGGCTTAATTAACACCTCCTCCCAAATGATCCCTGATACCTATTCTGTCCCTGGACCTGTGGTGTCTGGTCTTCCTCTGAGCAGATCCAGATGTGGGTTAAACAGCACTAGCGTTTTTTTTCCCTCAAGACTGAGAAAATAATCATAGTTACAGGAAATACCCTCCAAATGTATGACGACATTGATGCTGGCACAAAACGGTAGCTGCTTAGGTGCTTGGAGGTGAGAGTGAGGGCAATGTAGCGACAGCATGTTTAGCTTTGCGTGCTCTTCACTGGGATGAAACTCAGATTCCAGTTTCAGACCTGTTATAAAGACTGGGAGAAGTTATATTTTCTGAATGTGAAAATTCAAATTTTTTATTTTTTTTTCTTTAAAAAAAAAAAATTTTAAGCAGGAAATACAAACCTCCATATATTTAGACCAAATTGCGCTAATAACCTGTGGTGAGGGTTTGTCAGCACTTGTAAATTCCCAATCATTACTTTTATTTTTGAAACTTTCCTAAAGAGATGCTGTTTGGCCCACGTCTAGACAGATTACCCTTGTCAGTCCTGCAAGCCGTGTAACGTTTTCACCCCTAACTAACAACCTTTGTAGTGCCGCACTTCCTTGAGTTGTTGTGTTATATGAGGAGTGCCCCAGTATGTCTGCCAGCTTTCCCTCTTTTACCACTTATATGTAGTTTTAAGGTTTGTTTTGTGTCAAATCCACATGTTATACCTGCTAAGTGAAGACAGTGTCTGACCTACTTCTAAAAGTACCATCCACCACGTGGCTGTGGTAATAATTCACAATCTAAAAAAGGAACTTTTTGTTCTTGTGTGAAGTTCTGATTAGGTTGTTTTTATTTATGTTTTCTTCTTCTTCTTTTAAACTTCCAGACAGAGGAGATCACCAAAGAAGAGATTGACCTGCTGAGTGATGCCTGCTCAAAGCTGAAGGAGCAGAAGAAACTGCTGACTCTGGAGAAAGAGGAGCTGGAAGAACTGAAGGATGATGTCCAGGAATACAATGAGGTGCCTTATTTTGGCCACAGATGGACAAATTTCAAGATTTATTGACACTCAGACCAAATGTTTAAAACAGTTTTACCTCAAAATAGAGTGTTTTGTAATGCTCCATCTTTTTTGGCTTTTCATGAGTTGTTTTATGCAGTTGTTTTGGGTTTTTTTTTTTTGTGTGTGCAAAATTTGCATCTGTGCACTGTTTTCCAGGATGTGGAGGAGATAAAAAAGGAGCTCTCCAAGACTGGTCAGGAGAAGGCCATAGAGGAGTCAAAGGCCAGCCAGCGGCTTTCTAAGAGGGTGAACCGTATGATCGGTCGCATTGACAAGATCATCCTGGAGCTGGAGAATGACAAGGTCATCCTTGATGGACAGATGGAAAGTGGATCCACCCCACCTGTTGGGTAAGAAAACAGCCTCAGTGAGATGAGCTTCTTTAAAAGCTGCCGTTTAGCAGCTATGAATTAGATCTGTCACGTGTAACTGCTTCTCCCTACAACGTCATCGTACTTTTGCCCTGCAGATAAACAATTCAACATCTAAGAAATATGTTTACTTGCTTTATTACTAAGCACCCATTTTGAATTCTGGCCTGATTCCGATGTTCAAAATAACAATTTTAGCGATGGATAATTCTCTTGATTCTATAGTTATTTTTTGTTTTGGTGCCTTGCTGTGCAGAACACTCCCTCAGTCTTGTTCCCAGACACCTCTGCATCATTTTACATGGTGGGCTACATACAGCCCACTTTGAGCTTAATCCACACTCTTTTTTTTTTTTTTTTTTTTTTTTTATTTTAAAAATTTTTTTTTTTATTTTTAAAAATTTTTATTTTT
>VURO01050628.1:34485-46506 GCA_015108175.1 Pelvicachromis taeniatus | reverse complement strand
AAAAATTTTGTGGGTTTTTTTTTTTTTTTTTTGGTGTTTTTTTTTTTTTAAAATTTTTTTTTTTTTTTTTTTTTTTTTTTTTTTTTTTTTAAAGCTTTGGGTCTCCCACAGCAGAGGCTTAGCTCATTAATGACCGTGTGCAAAAATCAGCACCCGGCGGTCACTGTAGCTCAGCTTGCACACATGTCCTTGTTTTATGTGTCTTGTGATGGTTACAGTGCTTAAAGTTAAGCCGTTATTTTGAGCGTCTATTGTTGTAAACACATTAATTGTTAACATCTTGTTTACAAAAGGGATTGTGGCTGCTGTGAACCTTTATGATTATCTCTCATTTCCTACAGAACAGAAAATATGTTTTTTTTTTTTTGTGTGTCTTTCATATGAAAATAAGTATTTATCACCACAAAACCGTCATGATTTCATAAGCAATTGTGCATCATTATATTTGTAAAGCTGGATCTTAAACTTTAAAGTTTATGAGAGAGTGCAGTTCAAAAAATGTGGGTTCATAAAATAAATAAATAATTTCTTGAAACAATTAAGACAATAAAACACAAAGATTAGAACCTTTTTACCCACAACTGGGACACTTTACTTGTATAGCACATTTTAAACACAAAAGCAAAGTTATTCATGTAAAAGGGAGGAAAAAAGCATTAGAACATAATTTAAAATCATTACCAAGAGCACAGGCGCACTATTCTAGATATCACATTTAAAAAAGCCAGAGTCATCCGTTCTTGAGTTGACTGGCCTTTTGGACTTTTTTTTAGGTATCTCCTGCAAAACTGCATTTATTAAAACAATCAAACAAACAGAAACAAACCACCTACCCTCAGTATAATCACCTTCTGAAGTTTTGGATTACTTCAACTGTAGGACTTATGCTCACCTGGTGAGTTAAAGTAAAATTGTATCTCCATTTTTAGCTCAGTGTTTGGTCTCCACCACCTCCTTAGAAAAGTGTTTTTACCAACTGTTTCCATACGTTTTCCAGCTACTCGCCAAACGGTTATAAATCACTGTTTTATAAAGCGACAGCTTTGAAGTTTGGTTAATATTTGATTTTTCCTTTGGGCACAGAAAGGACTGGAGGAACTTCATAGAGAGAGTTTGTGCCAAGTCTAGATGACCTTTATCGTTATAATGACAATACTTGCAAAGGTTTTGAATGCTCATCTTTAGAATTAAATAACGGGAAATTAATTAATTCTTTCTTTTTAACCTCATGTTGCTTTGAAAACACTTAAACTCTTGCAGCCTCTCAACTTTATCCGTACAAAAAATTGAACACTTCACAAACCACAGTGGCGATAAATGCTAGTGTAACACATGGCAGATGATGTCTATGATTCCTGTTATGTCACACACTAACAAAATCTGCTATTACATGAAAATCCTTGTGGTTAGCTTTTAGCTGACAACTTATGAACATAAAGGTGCAAAAAAGCAAAACAAAGTACAAACCCTGATACACCAAGTTACCCCGATGACCTCCGAACTGCTTTTGTGTCATTTTCAGACTTCTACATTATGCTTCAGCAAATTATTTGCTTTGGGTTTCATCATTTTCCCGTGGTTGCAGTTCAAAGCCATTCATTTAAAGATTCATGGTCACTGCTGTTATTCCATCAGTCACGACAGCTGAATGTTCAGTCTCTGTACAGAGGCTCCTGAGCCGCTTTGGAAAGCTGGGAGAGGACATAAAGAGAAACAAGAACTCCCGCAGCTGCAAACAACCTGAAAGAAACGGTCACGTCACATTTTATACTGAGATGCTCGTTTGTTGTGGAAGAAGCCCAAATATGCCGTAGTAACAAAACATGAATGTTTATGAAATGAGAAACTGATCCCTGTTTAGGCTGAAAACTGTTTACCGCTGATAGCGACGCCGCACCGTGCTGTCTGTCCGTCTGCTTTGTAGTCTGATGTACTGCAAACCGCTCCTAAACGAAGCAGCCTGAGCACATCTGCATTGTTCTGAAGGTGCTGTGATCACTTTGCTTGAAACTCACTGCAATAAATCTCTCATCTCGTCTTCTCTCTGTGGTTCTGTCTTCTCTGTCTTACTGGATACAAACCATACTGAACAGAGCTATGCTCGAGATGTACAACCATTTATCTCTCTGTTAGATGTATTTTTCATGTTTAGTATCATCATTTTAAAGTTTATTCGTTTTTTTAAAATTCATTAAAATAATGGATTTGATACCAGAAGAAAAAAACAGCTTTTGTGCTAAATAGGTTTGGTGTGTCTTGTTCATTTCACAGGTTTTGACACTCGGTTTCATGTCGTTTGCAGTCTGGCCACCAGATGGCAGGGCGTGACAGTGTTTTGGTGGTCTAGAGGAATAAATACTCTCAGTGGAAACCCGTGACTGGTTGTGTTTTTGTGAGTCATAAATGAGCAGAGTTATGACTGAAAACAGATAATTAAATAATGTAGGGTTAGGTTAGGTGGGAGGGGTTTTTACTGTCCTGGGGAAATCATTGATGCCATGTAAGCTGCTGATCCAGTAAAAGAGCCAATGAGTTGACTTTCAAAGACTCTGATTGTGCAGCCTTTCTGGTTTCATTGTATTTCATTACAGAAAAAAAAAAAAACTATAAAAGTGTTTGTTACTCATGCCCTACCATAGTGACTAGGCAAAACAGAGAATGGGTGTTGAAACTGAAATGTATTCACAAAGATTGTTTTCTGAAGATCAAATGAGGGACTGCATGTCCTCCTGTCGTGCTGGATTTTTGAAGATGATTATTATCCATCAAAATTTTAAAGCCCTTTGGTCAGCTGAAATAGTTTTTGTCATCGTTTTCTTGTGAATTGCTCAAAGGAAAAAGTAGTTGCATGCATTCATGTCTATCACAATTCACATTTAGTAGATTTAGATACAGATTTATTTATTTTTAATGACCAATTGTACACTCAGTAGACACTTTTTATGGTACATCTGCAGACATGGTCAAGGTGACCTGCTGAAGTTCAAAGAGCATCAGATTTGGGAAGAATGGTTTTAGTGTGGCATGGTTGTTGGTTCCAGATGGCCTGGTCTCAGTATGTCTGAAACTGCTTAAACTTACTGGGATTTCCCCACACCATCTCTGGAGTTCACAAACTATCTAGTGATAGGCAGTTCTCTGTGTGAATGGGGTTCCAAAATGGCCAGACTGTTTCAACTTGATAGGAAAAACAAGAGTAAGTCAAATAACCACTCATTACAACCAGGGTATGCAGACGAGCGCCTCTGAAGGTACAGTGTATCAGACATTGAAGCAGATGGGCTGCAGCAGCAGAAGACCAGACTGGGTAACCTCTGAGCTAAGAACAGGAAGCTGAGTCTGCACAGGCTTACTTAATTTCACAATAGAAGATTGGGAAGACGTTCACCAGCCTGATGAGTCTCGATTTCTGCTGCAAAATTCAGACAGTAGGATCAGAATTTGGCGTAAACAGCATGTAAGCATGGATCAATCATGCCTTGTAAAAATGTTCAGGGTGCTGGTGGTGCGTTGGTGTGTGGGTTGTTTTCTTTGCAGCATTTCGGGCCCCTTACTAAAAACTGAACATTGTTTGAACAGCACATGTTCAGCCCCATTTCCATTGCTTGATGAGTGTGCTCATCTTCAGCCAGGACAACATGTAACGTCACAAAGCTGAAATCTCAGACTGGTTTCTGTAACGTGACGGTGAGTTCTCTGGACTTAAATGTCCTCCACGGTCACCAACGACACTTAAGTCTCAAATGGCGACTCGAGAGTGGACAGCACCATGTACCTCAGTCCCACCCAGTCCTGGACCTCACAGCTTTTTTGTGCCTGAAAGGGACAAATTCTCTGCAGCTATGATCTGGAAGAAAGTTCGAACCAACTGGAGTAGAGACTGATATGGCAGCAAATTAATGCCATGGTTTTCAGATGAAATGTTGAAACAGTTGCATATGGGTGTAATTTAATGGTGCCTACCTACTATTTAAATAATATACTGTACATGACTAGGTAGTCGTGTAAAAGCAGGTCTCAGAAAAATAAAACGTTGTTGCCAGCTCTCTAGAAATAATTACAGTACCCAAGTAAATTTGAGGTATATATGTTAATTTTACAGCTCTGGTTCGCTCTGTTGAACGGCTCAGTTAAGTTTTATGTGTTTGTTTGAGGGCACGCTGCACTGAGCTCAGAAGGAGAGCAAGAGAGTCTCCAGGCCTGTCTCCCCTCCAGACCAAACACACATCCATCTCCAGTGACCTCTGCGATCTGGCACCGAGTTAACCTTCACTCTGGCGTCCATAAACAGCCTGGCTCGTCACACAAGGCCACCCAGCGTCTGTGGTCACTCACAGGAATCAGTATTAGAGGGAGATGATGAACACGTCTAAGCAACAAACTTTGCAGTCACAGAGAGTACATACAGAATGTTTTTTTTTTAAAATAAGCAACAAAATGTCTCGCAGTAGTGCCGTCCCCACATGGACAGATGTGAGCTACATTAAAGTTTTGTGCTGCATTTGGACTGGAAAACCACCACGACTGTTTCAAGTTGCAAATCAGTTCTGTTCTGTTTTTTAAGACTTGCATATATTTCCTATTTGCTAGTGTTAGTCAGACATGAAAGCCTACCAAGATATCATTAATAATGCATGTTTTAGACAACCGTGTATGTTCAGAAATGTAGACCAGGGGTCACCAACATGGTGCCCGCAAGGACCATATGAGTAGCCCACGGGCCTGTTCTAAAAATAGCTCACTATAACAACTTACCAGTGAGCTGCATCTATTTTTATTTTTTGTTGCTATTTTTTTAAAATCACAATTGCATTGGTGTCAATTTCTTAGAGATAATATATAAAATGTTTATTATTAAATATTAGATGTTATAAAGCGCTAGCTGGTCTCCATGGAAACAGTTGCCATAATCAGTGTCTTTACATAGATGAATATCATTAACCATTAATGATAACATATAATTAAAGTTAAATTGAAGAAATTTGTTATTTCAGAAGTGTGTGTCAAACTGGTAGCCCTTCACATTAATCAGTACCCAAGAAGTAGCTCTCACATTCAAAAAGGTTGGTGACCCCTGATGTAGACTGTGTAATGTTCACCTCTTTTGCCATATTGGCCAGCTTTAGATGAGGTCAGCGGTTTCTCTGAGGTTAAGGTACGTGAGATTGCCATGTGTTTCCCTGCCACAACTCCAGTTGTTTGAAATTCTCACAAAATGCTAAAATTTCCCACCAAAGTTAGTTGGGACCATAAAAAGATTTTTTTTTTTTTAAACTCTATATGAATGCTTAATGCTTTGTGTGGTCAGTGTGTAACCAGGCAACTGTTTGCCAACACGTACAATTGGCTTAATACATGTTTTCATTTATATTTTAATGTCATGGTGTGTAGCATGTAGTGTAGCTTCACTGGCTAACGCTACTATGATGCACAACAGCAAACGCACACCTACGAAACAAAATGAAACATAACGAACGTGCACAAGTGCATCACACACACACCAATGTTTAGAAAAACAAAACCACAGAAGCTGAGGTCCAGTTCAGTCAATCAAACAGACAGCTATTAGCACACCTAAATCGATTACCAGAATGACATTTGGCAACTTCAACCTATAAGCGAAATAACTGTTTGGCAACATAAACCAGGCAGGACACAAGATACACTTTTCTCAACTTCCAGGTGAGCAACTGAAGCAACCACCAATCACACTGCAGGATACCAACAATGACCAGCCTTCAGTTTCAAAGTGATGTGCAACAAGCGAAGCTTCAGCAAAACCCAAACATGTATCCATATATTTATTATGAAGGAGGAAACTAGCTTTAAAGACCAAAACAATCTGTAAGCATGTTCATATGTTGAGCTTGGATATTGGAGTCATCTATGGGGATTTTGGAGGTAGGCTCTAGTGGCCGCTGGAGGAACTGCAGTTTATACACTGTGACGATTTCTTTCTGAATTGTCAACAAAGTTATAGGATACCATATATCTTCCAATACCCACCTGTCTCTTTTAAACACCAGTTTCTAATAAGCGCTGGACTTGAAAACCCGTCAAGCAAATAGCCGCCGGCCTCCAATAGTGGCCGGGTAGTAATATACCTTCGACCCAGAAGTCCCTCTGACAGAGAGGGACCGCTCAAGGAAGCAGTCTGCCACTGAGGCGCAGCACCGCACTCAGTAGGGCGCCACTACCAAGAGCGGCAGCTACCCCTCTGTGTTTAAGGCAGGATTCTCAGGTTTATATACTCATGCCGGCATCCAATCCACCAATCGTTGCTTCTGGAAGTGTCGAGGGAGCCCCCAGCAGCCAATGGAGCGTGCGGACTGGCACAGTTCGAAAAACAGCTGTTTCGGCCAGCTGTTTCCAATCAGCCGTCAGCGGCATTTAAGCTGGATGCAGCGACCTTCAAAGTGGGATTATTACACTGAACTGGAACCGTTGGCTAGCGGATCTGCTAACTTTTACTTCCTCTCCTGGAGAGTGAGGCAGAGAGAAGTTTCAGGGAGCACCACTCGTGCTGGGCTACCACAGACACTCGAGCAAAGGAGGAGCACAATTGGGAACTGCATTATTTGTGAACTGTTGGAATACGTTTTGGAGCACTGTAAGTAAACGTCTTTTCACCTCAGTCTAAAAATCGCACCTGGGTCCTCCTTTCCTCTCACTTCCGTGACAATTCCGAGAAGGGAATAAAGGCCTGTTTCCAATAACCGCCGGTCCGTTTTAAACGCCAGGCCGGTCGGATAATTTTTTGAATAAACGCCTAGGCCATAATTCGAAGATATATGGTATCTGTTGTTTAGGTTTATATTTTATTTTTGAACCCTCTATCACTTAATTACCGCCAACCTACCCAGTCAACAATTGACCCCCCCCCCCATGTTTACTACACTGAATGCAAATCCTCTAAACAAAACACCCTGAACCTCTGGAGTTAAAAATGGGCCACAGAAGTGAGACTTTAATTTAAATGCAGATGACGTTTTCAGGTGACTGGAGGCCAAGTTCACAGTTTATTGCAGAGAGATGGAGGGAGGGGGAGACCAGCATTGTCTGGCAGGTGGTGAGGCTGGTGCAGGTTTGCAGTGTTAGCTTGTCTGGAAGGGAAGCGTGCAAGGAGCAGCGATGAAACGATTTTCAAACAGGGGTTTCCTGGCTGCCGTGCAGCTGGCCGTTGCTCGGAGACTCATTGAGACTTCCTGGTCCTGGTGTGGCATCATTGGGTGGAATAGACAAACCACCAGAGAAACAAAGCAAACCCTCCACTACTGCTCCACCCTGCTCCTGCTCCTTTGTTTTTCTACTTTTGTGATCAGCTGGATTGTCACTAACAACAAAAATGTGTGTATTTATTAAAAGTAAAGGTACATATATGAGTGTGCTATTGATGGCAAACACCAGTGAGATGGCTACCTGTGTGAGGTTTATACCTTGAAAAGTTTGAAAGTTGGATAAGTTTGGAAAATGTTTAGATTGTCAAGACGTTCAATTAAACAATTATTATTATTTTAACATTGCCCATTATATTAATAATATGAGGATATTTAACAAGGCTCCATTTCCAGCCAGACTGAGTGATATTTGAGCTCTACTACAAAGACCCGATTATATTCAATGACAATATTTTGTGTGTGAAGAATTTAGTGGTGGCTTTTTAAATATCTGTTCTTGCTGGTTGAAGAAGGGATCATGCTCTGCGACTAAAAGGAAATTCGGAACGGAAATAACTGATTTTATTTTGCTACTTTGAACTTTTCTGGCAGCAGAACAAGCTGAAAACAAAACACTCATATGAGAACATTTTAAGCTGGTAGGCTTGCCAGCACTGATGCTGTTTTCACACATACAGCAAGTCTGGTAGAAATGAACAAAAACATTTATTTAAACTAATGTTTCTGACTCGAGCTCGATCCAGTGTTAGGTCAGGTTTTGTTCTCCACCATCATCTCACAAAAATGTGTCTCTGCTGACTGGTGCAGAGCATGCAGTGCTTTTCGGATGTCTCTGCTGATTCAGCTTCTGCTGCCTGATTTGTCATGAAACTAGTCTAAGAGTCAGACGGTGAACCAAAAGACTGGTGGCCAAGAAGACTGAAAAGATATACTGCATATCTTCCATTAGTAGCCTGGGCGCTTATTTAAAAAGAATTATTCGGCCTTTAAAAGAGATTGGCGGTTATTGGAGACCGACTCTTATTCTTTTTTTCAGAATTGTCGCGGAAGTGAGAGGGAAAGAGGACCCAGGTGTGGTTTTTAGACTGAGGTGAAAAGACAGTGCGTTTACTTACAGTGCTCCAAAACGTATTCCAACAGTTCACAAATAATGCAGTTCCCAATTGTGCTCCTCCTTTGCTCCCGAGTGTCTCTTGTCTGTGGTAGCCCAGTGCACGAGTGGTGCTCCCCGAAACTTCTTTCTCTCCGCCTGAGTCTCCAGGAGAGGAAGTAAAAGACCAGAAAATCACAGTTAGCAGGTTCGCTAGCCCACAGTTCCAGTTCAGTGTAATAATCCCACTTCAATGGTCGCTGCATCCAGCTTAAATGCCGCTGGTCGTAGATTGGAAACAGTCGGCCGAGTGGGAGGACCAACGACAGCGCAGAGGTGTGTTTTTTTTTTTTTTTTTTCTCTTCTTTGAGTGACGTTCCAGTCACGGTCCATACCAGTTGGTGGCGGTAATGCACCATTCAGTTGTTTGCCAACCGCCAATAAAATTTAAAAAGAAGAAGAAAGTGCGGAGGGATGTCCGAGTCAACTATTGGAGGCCGGCGTCTATTTGTCGTGACATGTTTTCAAACCGGCATTTATTAGAAACCGTGTTTAAAAGAGACAGGCTACTAATGGAAGATATACGGTAAGTGTTTTGTCCATAATAATTACTGCTGTTAAGGTGACTTTGGATTATAAAAACACAAAAGTTAATTTGAACTTGTGGAAATCCTGCACAGGATGGACTGATAGTATTGTGATGACCTGAGAATGGACTGAAACTGGCGTCCGGCTGTAGAGAATAAAACCGTGCCATGTTTCCCTGGTTTTCTTAAGGTTTGTTTTTTAGTAAGTTACAAAAAAGAGAGAAACTATACCAAATTTTAGCTGGGGATCCCCGTCACTTGTCAGGTACTGTGGTAAGCAAAGCGAATGAACAGATTTGTTAGTGTTGGTGGAGGAGATGCTGCGTGTATACAGTATGTGTGCTGTTGTGTCAACATCGGCCTTTTTTCAGGTGTCTGCGTGAGAGAGCAAATAAATCCGTATTTTTACAATTTAATCATCATCCTACTTTAAACTGGCACCTCTCTCAGCAAAAGCTTATTTGGGACCATCGTCAGCGTTTCATCGGCTAACAGCTAATTCACAGCGGCACCCAGAATGAGGCATTTCTCTGTGAGCAGTCATACATCCCGAGCAAATCAAAAAGAGAACGTCTGAGTCATCTGGCAGGCGACGGTCAGGTGAGAGATTTCGTATCCTCTCCTGAAACCGTCATAGTTGTTAACATAAGTACACATTCAAAAACGTTTTCTCCGACATTTGAAATTAATTAAGTCTAACTTGCACAAAGAGTATGCAGTATTTTAAACACATTTTCACAAAAAAGTCTTAGAGTACATTTTTTCATAGCTTTTTTACTTGTTGCTGCTTTCTTACAACTTTCACCCAAGCATAGTGTATATTTTGCATGTGAAGTCTCACATTATCATGGCAAAAGGCTAATTTTGAGTGTGTGTGTGTGTGTGTGTGTGTGTGTGTGTGTGTGTGTGTGTTACCGACAAAATTTGGAATAACAGCTAAAAAGTATTTTACACAGGCAAATAAAAGTGTTCTGGAGTCCACTCATTTCATGACCTCAAAATGTGTCATAATCCATCATCTAAAAATCACAACAGTATTCATATAATAAAATATGCTAGGCTGAAAAATTGACACTCCTGTGGCCCAGTTAAACTTTTCTAAACCCATAAATGCTCTAATTTCTCTAAATCCAAATTCTGTAATGACATTTTAACTCACAGTCTGGCCGAACAGCAGAATTTGATTCATTGACCAGAAATGTGATCATTTGCAGAAAACATTTGCATCTGCAATTCACAAGTCTGAAAGTGGTGTACAAACCAGAGAAAGGTCAAGCCTTGGCCTCCGTACATGTGACTCAGTGATCCTCAACAAGAAGAGTGCGTCATTGTCATCCTGCTGAGTTTTGCACATAACTTAGGAAGAATTTGCCATGACCCAGACAGGAAATAAACTGGAGAGACTCTGTGACTTTATGGCGGGAAGCTGTATGATTCAAACTCACTGTCAGAGTCTGGTGGTTTTTGTGCTTGAGTGCGTTATTTTCTTTAACTTCAGCGGTGAAAGACTGTTCTTTTTTGAGATAATGACATATTTCGTTAAAAGGAAATGACTCAGTGAATAACCACAGAGAACGCAAGCCTGTCAATGCACCTTTCAGTCATTATTCCCTTATTACATTATTTTCAGCACTGAATTATAATGATGTCAGACAATTTTCCCTCATTTAACCTGATTTGCATGCGCCATGAATGCACAACTAAAACATTCATGTAAATCAAACCAGTAAAGTAAACAAGTAAATCAAATGCTTGCTGAAATGTAAAGAACTGTGATTTGATGTCCTTTTTGAATTTTCACCAAGCAGCAATCTCTGAGTTTAGAGGAATTAAGCCAACGCGAAACATGCCAGTTCCTTGAATGGCCACTTGATATTGACACCTAAAACAAGACTGCTATGTCAAAAGATCCGACTCCACGTGAGCAATGAAAAGGTCTCACGTTTGGTCCACAAAGTGTTTTGGCCTTTCTCTATAATTTTTCCAGAAAGTGAATATTTGCACTCCTTTTATTATGAATAAAGGCTTAAATTTAGCTGCATTATAGGGGTCATTTTCCATTTTGAGTCTCAGTGCTATTGTGCTATTTGGCCTTGTTTAGAGCTTGCTAGCTAAAGTTAAAAATACCTAGCATGATTGATGCACGCTGAGTATTCCAGGTAAGGAAATCCCAGGAAACTGATAGCAGCTCAGCTTTGAACTCTTATCCATATGTAGTCTAAAAAGAGGAAGCTGAGGTGTAGTTGATTTAACAACAACATAGACTTAACCATCTGCTGTGACAACATAGGGGGAATGGGGTTTCTTTTTGTATTATGTTTAGCTAGTGTCTCTGTGGATTTCCCCTCTGATGTTCAAAATGTTAAGCGTTGTTCAGTTACTATATATGTCTAGCTGTCTCTTTTAATGATTAATTTTTTGAGTAGAAAAATGCATGTTTAGTTGACTTCCCGTTTCACAGCTCATTTGGAAGTACTGACATCTGCTGGTCATTTGATGTACAGCAGCCCTGCTGAGATAATACATATGGATTACTTACCAGTGGATATGTAAACGTAATGATGTATCAATTGTAAAATACCCATATTTGGTACTGTATAATATACATGTATACAAACACACGTACACACACTCCTAACTAACCATGCTCGCTGACATTGATTTAAAACTTAAGTTAGAATTGGGTGATAGCACATCAAAATGCTCCCTTACTGCTGATATTTTTCGCCTTTTTGGTGGCCCCATGATTTGCTTACAATCTCCATGCACGCTTGTATATGATCCTTAGCATCACCTCAGATTTAGTCCACGCAAAAATAATACTTCCGTGTCTCGTCAACAGCTCGAATCACATAACGAGGCAGTCACATTATCATTGGTGATATTCTGAAGAACGATAGAGGCCCCGACACGTGGTTCGTTTGGATGTGCTCTCTTTACTCATCACTAGTGATTATTGTATTTTTAAATATCATTTTTTGTATTTTTGGAGGTATAATAAAATCCATATTTTGAAGATTTCACCTGTTTTTTTTTTTTCTTGGCTGGTTGGTCGTTAATTCAATTCAATTCAATTCAATTCAATTTTATTTATATAGCGCCAAATCACAACAGTCGTCTCAAGGCGCTTTACATTGTAAGGTCGACCCTACAATAATACATACAG
>VURO01050628.1:22905-33218 GCA_015108175.1 Pelvicachromis taeniatus | reverse complement strand
TGCAAAAGAATGCGAGGCGGCTTTGATGGTGAAATAGACGTTTTTTTTTTTTTTTTAAAGCTTGTGATCAAAAATGCATTAGACACAAATAAAGGTTTAGAAAAGAAACAGAAGATTTAATTAGTGTATTCAGGCTTGACAGAGAAACGTTTAAAGAGCTCTAAAGAAATAAGCACGCACTCACCTCGATGGGATAACTACTATCCATTCTCCCAGGCTTTTACGTAACCGCTGGTCCAATTAAAGGTCGTGTGGGGGCTGGAGCCTATCCCAGCTGTCACGAAGCGAGAGGCGGGGTACGCTCTGGACAGGTCGCCAAGTTACTAATACTCAACAAATCCTCAGCAAACTTTAAAGTTGGCCATGAAATATGAGTAACAGTGAGCCAGAACAGATCATCGTGGAACGGGTCAAAGGGTGATGGGATACAAACACACTGAATGTGCGACACGTGATGAGTAGTCTGAAAGTTCTCCATGTTTAACTTAAAGAAAAATAAACACACACCAACTGCAGGTTTGAAGTCTAGTATTTTGGATGTAAACGAATAACATCTAGTATTTTATATGAATGCAACCTTTCCAAGTACCTGCATATATCTCTAACTGATATATGATAAGCAAAACGAAATAAAGCTGATTCCCCTGAAAAATGTCTTGCAACAGCTTCGGCCAATTCTAACTGGATTTTCTGTCTTTATTTTAGCTGCACACCCTTTTTTTTTCTAAGTGCAAGTTTCTGTTACATTCACAGCAAATTTGCCTGCTTAGCTTGTAACTTCATGGTTAATCACAATTTTCCCTGTTGGGAGCAGCAGCAAAAGATGATGACATGTTAACCCACACGTGACCCATCATGACACACGTAGCTTTCTTCACAGCCACTGGATAATAGCTAGTGCTGACATTTGAGTGTCAGGACCAATCAAAATGTGGGGATGAGGAATAAGAATGCTGTGCAGTCGCACATCAAGGGGGGAACCTGCTCATCAGCCAGGAAACAGTACACATCTGAAGAAAGATCAAGGACTCCTCTGAATGTTACAGGCCACTTACAAGCATATATGACAACCTGTTATTATTGGACCTATACTCCACATTTAGCCATCTCAGCTCAAGCATTTATCTTTAAATTATTTTACCTTTTCATGCCTTTCAGACAGATTACAGATAGGAAACACTCAAGAAGAGAGCTTTTTTCATGGACATGGACTAAACCAAGTTATAATAAATGGGTCTTCCTGAGTTCTCTGCTCGCTCACACACATGGTCTAAGGAGCTTGGAAAGAAAAGCGTCTGGAAAAGTTGCTTGAAGACGTTTCACCTCTCATCGGAGAAGCTTCTTCAGTTCTACGGTCAAACGGTGGAGAGTCCCAGATTTAAGTCTCTTGGGAGTGTCCCCCAAGAGGGACATGGACCCCCTATTGATCCTCTACCTAAGGAGTCAAGGTGTGAAAACAGGTGTAGGTCACAATCAGCCACGGTTTCATTGTGAAACCTAGCCCCACCCTATCATGTGATTCCTGAGGTCGCTTTACCTTCCAACCTCCTTAGACTACGATGACCTGGATGACTGAGAACCTTCAGACATCTCACACACCTGCTTCATTTATTCACAAAGACAAATGAAAGAAGCACAGAACAAGAAAATGCACCGAATTTAAAAGACTTTTATGTCACTTTTAACTGCACAACAATGACAACTGGGAATCCTTTCAAATGAAAGCTACAAATACAAATACGTGTAAACGTGTTGTCGGAGAAATCTTAATGATGTTGGCGCATACTCGCCACATGTTTTCATGTGCGTGCGTTTATGTGTATGCGCGTGTGTGTCTCACCAACACATCTTTGTCTACAAGCTACCAAAGGACACACACACACATACACAAATCATGTGTCACACTCATTTAAAAATTTTACAGTGTTTTGGATGGCTGTAGGCTTGCCAAGCTTTGGCTGGGTAACCTGCCGCCACCTTGGCACCCAAACAGACGGGACCTTCAAATATTTGCATTTGGGATAGGAGGGAATAAGCATCACCTCCCTGTTTCTTGCCTTCCTCGCCACTTTCCGTCAAGGTGAGAAGAAAGCTGGTAGAAGGAGAACAAAGGTGGAACTCTCCTTGCCATCCGACCATACTACCCTTAGTACATTTAAACAGCAAGAGGTGTGGGCGACATCTATGTAATCACACCTGAAAGACAGTAACCTCACATTTGCCTGTCGATTTAGCACGCACACAACAACAATAGGATTCAAAAGGAAGGGGGAAGGGAACATGGGAAGGAGACTGGGAGAGGTGGAGGGGTGGGGTGTCTGTGGGCACACCCACAGACACTTTCTGGCAGTATTGCAAGACAGGTGGAGCTTCCTCCTTCTTCTCCTTTTCTGTGTAACTGCAGTTTTATTTAGACGGCCAAGTCCAAATGTGCTTGAAGGGCATTCTCACACACACACACACACACACACACACACACACACACACACACACACACACACACACACACACACACACACACACACACACACACACGGATGTGGAAAGCCGCCAGGTTGTTGCTGATGTTTATGTGAGCGACAGAGAAGCCTTTACAGTGAGCGATGCAGCCATCCTCTCATCCCCCGCCCACCCACCGACACCAGCAGCTCCGCTCTTTGTTTACTGACTCTAACTTGCAGCAGGACAAAAGAAGCCAGTTTTCAGTTATTTTTAATGCAATTTAAAGACAGATAAAGGGAAGGAAAACATCTTAAAATATACATTTGCTTCAAACACTTCTACTTTTTGCATTCTTGTTTATATTTTTGGTTTACGCGTACAAAGCCACCATCTACTGACCAATTCATTAGAGACAAGCTCCAATTCCTGGAAGATCCTTTGGACCTCGGTGTGCAAACAGTAAAAGGTTTATAGTTTTTAGAGACTGTTTATAGTCTCTGTTGTTCCATGAAGACCACCAGGAAGAAATATATATTTTTAAAAGCAGCTCCAGTCCTGCTGTTTTCCCTTCTCCCCGAAATAACTTTTAAAGCAACTTTATTGTTATAAGCCTTACTGTAGTGATATAACCATTAAATCAAATCAATTAAAATATACTGCTCTACTGTTGGTAGTGCTGTCGGTATTTGGGATTGGTCAGATGCTGTCAACGGTTCCTCTATCATGTAGACACACTTATGTTTAGATGGGGAAACCCTGGGCGGACTTATCGAGCTGATAACCAATTCAATTCAATTTTATTTGTATAGCGCCAAATCACAACAACAGTCGCCTCAAGGCGCTTTACATTGTAAGGTAGACCCTACAATAATACATTGTGAAAAACCCAACAATCATATGACCCCCTATGAGCAAGCACTTTGGTGACAGTGGGAAGGAAAAACTCCCTTTTAACAGGAAGAAACCTCCGGCAGAACCAGGCTCAGGGAGGGGCGGGGCCATCTGCTGCGACCGGTTGGGGTGAAAGAAGGAAGACAGGATAAAAGAGATGCTGTGGAAGAGAGCCAGAGATTAATAACAAGTATGGTTGAATGCAGGGAGATCTATTAACACATGGTGAATGAGAAAGGTGACTGAAAAAAACCACTGTTGTCTGAGCCACATACCTGATGTTAGGATAAGTGAAGCCAGATAAGGAAATGATATGTGCCAGCCCCATTGTTCATACAGAAAAAGCAAAAATAAAAAATAAAACAAATTAAATGTAAAACAGACCATGATTATTATAGTGATGTAAATATAAACAGTCATATATTCTTAAAGGTGCTACTTTGTCTCCAAGTACACTTGATTCAGTGTTTCTTTTCAGGCAGTGCTATATTGTATTGAAAATTTCTCATTATTTCCCCTTTTCTGCTGTCAATCTGCCGTTTTCTTCTTGGTATTTTTGCATGGGTGACCAACTGTTAGTCAGTTGATTGGTAATTTTGTGGCCACAGCAGGTTTGAGCCCTGAGTATACGCAACAAATGAACTGATTTAAACTTCTCCTCAGGCTGTAATGAAGTCAGATGAACACTTTATGTGTGTAGGGACCTTCTCTCTGATAATATCACATCCAGGATGGACCAGTGCAGCACTATAAACATTTCAGGTGAATTGGTGGCGTCATCTCTCTATCTTTTATATGAAGCACATGTAAAAATAATAGTAAAAAAACCCAACATACATCATGCATTTATTTTATAAAAAAAAGAAAGAAGTAATCTATGAGTGTGCTGTGTTACTGCAACATGTGAATGCTGATTTGCAATATGAAGTCATTTCCTCTCACAAGGTCAGGACCGTTTTCAAAAACAAACACCTCTCCTGATCCACATGCCCCACTGTGAAACACGGCACTGGTACCAGTGCTACTTGCAAATGCAGTTTTGAAATTGCCACCCTGCCTCACATTTGTTTAGTGAGTCACTTTCATTTTATTTCACTTCATAAAGGTGTGCTCAGGGAGAAGGTGAACCATGTTTTTGCCTCACAAATTGGATGTGAGGCCATTTGTGTTTATTTTCCCCAAACAGTTAGTACACTGACTGTACAGTCATTAGATGTGAGACAGCAGACGCATTAAATGTTTGTCTTATTCACCAGAACTTCTGTCGATTTAAGCCCACTCTCTTCTTTTATTTGTCTCTTTATATTTCTTTATCATTTTTTTAAAAGTCTAATGGTAACTAGAAGCTAGAGAAGTCAGCTCTGGTCTATCAGTTTGCACTAATTTCACTGGGGAAAAGTTATCAGCTCTAAATAAAATGCTTTTGAAATAAACATACAGTGAGTCTCTGTTAATGCCTTCCAGAATTTAACTGTCAGTACATCAAAAGTGATATTTCTGACTGTAGCAACACCCAACCACTTATTTTTACAATCAAACAGGCCATTAGAATAACTAGTTCATGGATCAGTTTAATTTACTTATATAAACCTTTGCAATTTGTAGGAGATGGGATATAAATTGTGGCTTTATATGTCCAACTTCTTTTTAAATAACTTAACAATGTAGTATGCAATAATATCACACAGATGCTTTAAAATGCAGGCTGTTGGAAAAGTGTCCAAGTCATTTAAAATATTGTCATAAGTGGAAGAAGATCATGCACATTTCTTCTCCCTCTACATGAAGTCCTGCGAGGCAGGGGTTTACACAGCGTCTTCAGATTTACTGTATCAAACAGGAACATGAGCCCGATGTGGAGGTATAACTGCAGTGACAAGTCAGGGAAGCTCTGCGTCCTCTCCCAGTGATGGCCAATAGATCTCATTCAGATGGGGATGGATGAGGCTGCATACAGAGCTGCTGCAGCACAGCCACATCCCCATTTGTTTTCATTACGCAGCCACTACAACCTGGGCGGATGGAGAGAGAGTGGATGACCATTGTATAGATTTTGTGAAGTGTGTCGTTGTTTCTGCCTTCACTTCCTAACTTTCTGACCAGCTGATCCATGCAAACCAAAAGTTTGAAAGATTCAGTCGCAAGTACCTGGCTTGTGCAGGTTAAAGGCAGAGAGCAGCAGGTGGATGAGTGACGTGTTTCCCTGCACACCTCACTTGCAGATGGCCAAGAGTCCATTTTAACCACCTCTCTGTTATTTCCCTGCCATGTAACTGTCTCTGGAGCTTCCCAAGTGTTAGAGTTAGAAGCTCATTCTCCTCACAGTAATATTTGTGTTGTTGTGTTTAGACAGGCTTTGTGATTGAATTATATTCTCAAGGGATGGAATTTCTTTTTTATTCCGACGGAGACAGACACATAAGTGGAAAAATAACATGTGTCACAAATTGTTTTGTTTTGAGTAGAACAACATATTATTCTCTGAAGCGCTTCAGTGACTCAAATACTTGGAAGGAGGTTCATGGGACAAGACGTTAGCCCGAATTAAATAAAGTCCTGGATTGAAGTCGGTAGCATTTATATATTATGTGTTGTAACCAAAGTGCAAATACTAAGAGATTTCAGGGGTGTGGGTGTAGTGCCAGAGAAAAATGTGAATAGGATTATATTGTAATAACTACTGCAAGATATTTTAATAAGTGCATTTATTACCATAAACTACAAAGAACTATGGGAAAAAACTGACCAGTGGCAGAAAAAATTTCTTTTAAATGCAGTTTTTAAAAAAATAAAAAAGTGTCAATAAAATTGAATAAATAAAAATGTTAATAAAATCTGTATTGTATCTAATCACTAAAAAAGGTTAACCTGTGTTCACAGACTGAACTAAAAAGTAAATATTGGTTATTAGGGTTCATGTTAGTGATTCATTTTCAGATATATAACCCTAATAAGAAATTGGTGTTGTGTAAAATGTAAATAAAAAAAATGCAAATCTGGAAATCTCAAAATACTTTATTCACACTAGAGCACAGAAAACATATCAAATAATTAAAGTGAGAAAATGTACCATCCTAAGAAAAAAATAAGATTGGCACAAGTCAGTATCATCGCCTTCTTTTAACAGTCAATGCAATTCAATTCAGTTTTATTTATATAGTGTCAAATAACAACAACTGTCGCTTCAAGGCAATTTATATAAAGACCAAACAATAATACACAGAAAATCCCAGCAATCACACATCTATGAGCAAGCACTTTGGTGACAGTGGGAAGGAAAAACTCCCTTTTAACAGGAAGAACCCTCGGGTAGAATCAGGCTCAGGGAGGGGCGGCCATCTGCCGCGACCGGTTGGGGGTGAGGAAAGTGAGATAGGATATAGAATATAAAGAAACTTGACACTGAGCATATTTGTAACTTGTATTTTCAATAAATAAAACCATATTTTCAGGACAGAAGTTAATCACTATTTGTGATTTGTTTTGTAGCGTGCATGGTGGTATGGTTTACATGCTGAACCTCAGAAAGTCTTTATTTTACATGTAAAAGTGTCTTTGAACAAAGCCCACAATAACCGAGTCACAAAAACACAGAAGATTTTACTTAGAAAAAAAAACTTTTTTTTTTCAACTACATAAACTTTATTTGGTGTTGCTCATTGGCTACTGTGATCAAAGAGTCACCTTTTCTTGTGAAAACAAATCAACGATTATTGAGCAGCAGTGACTGTGTGACATGAATGTGTAGCAGAGGTTTCAAACATCAGGTTACTTCTGGTGAGAGAAGAGTAAAAACATCCCGGACTTGACTGGCAGTCACTAATCAGCTAACCTGATTGGAATCGAACAAACCTGCTAAGTGGAGAATTTCCCGAACGATGTGTGAATCTAAATGCAGCATTGGTGGAGCGGCCTCCCATTCAAGCATTTGTACTCTTAAACTGGGTCTAAACTTGAGTCTACATGTAGTTTATTTTCCTCACAGTAGTTGAATTTAACAGGATTTAACGGGAACTTGAACTAAGGGGAAGTGAAGCGTTGTGAGCGTTTGAAATGCCCAGCAGTGCAGTGATATATTACACTAGATTTAGTCTCTTGGTACACTTGAGATCACCTCACACAGGGGGTGCACGTGAGTCTCAAACAATTTCAGCTGATATAAGATTTAAAGCCCGAGGCTTAGCTTAATTTCCACAACATTATGCAAAACTACTTGAATAGATGTGATTGATTGACTGAGGCTTATCCTTTCAAGCGTGTGGGTACTTACGAATCTCAAATATTGGTTGATTTCATGGATAACATCGACGCTCTGGCTTCCCTCTCAGCTTTATCTCACTCTGGTGACTTATGCTACCACTACAGGTCAAAACCCTCGAGGAGAAGTTGACGAAATTTCATGAAAGTACAACGAGGAGTTAGTCACAGTGCTATACTGGGACACGTGGGAAAGTTGATGTGTTCCCCCCCTTGGCGCTCCCCAGCACTCCCCTTCGGTTAGCTCATATTATTTCAGTGTGAGAGACCGACCCCCCAGATGTCTCATTAGCTATATCATTAGGGAGACAGCTGGAAGGGGGTGCAGACAGCTGACGTGGGGCTGCAGGGGCAGGATTAGCTGTGACTTTTGGGTGGGTGGGGGGTTTGTGGGCTGGGATATATTCAGATCTCACGTCCAGTGCTTCAGGATCTCATATGATATCCCACAGAGCCACTATAAGATTTGCTCAGAGCTCTTAAAAGAAGGACTATCTGTAAGGTTTTGCTCTTTGACACCATTGTTTACTGAGATTTTAAGTAACTCATCTACTGCATGGAGTTAGTAACATGTCACATCATTTGTAGTAATAGTGTTGCATGGAATTTACTCTTACTTCCTTACTTCCATACACTATTTGTGAGATCTCTGGTTTCTCCCACTGTTGAAAAACACCCAGGTTAACGCTGCCTATGTTAGCAAAAGAGATCGCTAGCCTCAGGAGTTTTACTTCCTGGATAAAAAAAAAACAACCTGATAAGGGATTAATATTGTTATTTTATTGATTTAAATTTTATTAGTGTTAAAGTTGCATGTTATTAAGGGTGTCAAATTACAAATGAACACTGACATTAGGTTGTAGGCCAAACATTTATTGGCGCGGAATAAATGTTCCGCACCAATAAATGTTTGTTCTACATGTATAATAACAATAAAGGGCTATTCTATTCTATTCTATTTTATTCTATTCTATATTATTCTATTCTATGTTAGGTTGCTAACCAAGCTTGCAAGTGTTAGCTGATCTTTTACCACGCCACCCTTCTGTTCAAACCCAAAATGCAACAGTTGTAATGCTAAACTTAAGCTTTCAAAACAAAGCAAACATTGCTTTTATTTAATTTCATAGGCACACTATAGTTAACATACATGTATAGCATGTTTTTTTTTATTAGATTATGTTGTTTTCAGGCTCAAAATTTAACATGACAATTATTGATTGGCTTTGCAAATGGTCATTAAACCATCATAAAACCACACTGTTTTATTTAATTGTACAAGAATAACATATAAAAAGATCACATAAAAGTAAACGCATGAAGAAAATGTTTAAAAGTATAGAAACAATACAAAAGCTTCACTAGTTCTTATGCACAATGACCTCTTTCCGAGTGTGATACCATGAGTAGTGATTCATACTTTACACTGTCTTTGTATAACATAATACATAAGAGAATAACTTTACAGAATATATTATGATTTTCTCACCATACAGTTTGCTTATGAAATGTTGATGTACAGTTCTGTGAAAAACAAAGTTTTCACTGGACTCCTTACTGCTAAGTCCAAGTCCAGACCTGATTGAAATTCAGTGGGTCCATAAGAGAGCTGTGTATAAACTGCAAACCTGTTTGTTTCACATGCAGACATAAGAATTTTTAAATTGTATTTAAACGCAGTTGCATTAGTAAATAATTACTGGAAAGATTAAATATAGTGTGTACCTTTCCCCCTTGCATTCAAGATCCCAAATGTAATTTTTATAGTACGCTGTTCTGTAATTTCAGGAAGGCCTAGGGGACAGAAAAGCCTTCTCTTCACTAGAGACAGGATAAACAAAATTGTGAAAACCCAGTTTCAAGAAGTCACACTGAACAAATTAGGTGGTTAAGAGTACAGCGTGATAAATGAGCAAGCAGGGTAAACATTTGCAGTGGGTCGTGTTGAGCAGACCATCCGCTCACAGAAGCCTCAGTTCTTCAGTCATTAATGCGCTCTGCACTGACTCACAGATCACTCATGGCTAAATTATAGGCTTGCCTTTGCTTATACAGTCGATGGGGAAATTAATGACGTAGTAGGCCACAGCTAAGGCTTTTTTTTTTAAACTGTTCATTCATTTTGAGGGTTATATGGTTTTCACATTAGAACATGAAACGCCGCTTCGCTGCAACACTGGCTGCAAACCACAGGGATAAAAGCCTGTCGGTGTATATGTTAGGTAGAGCGGTATGTACGAAACTGTTTTCCTTGAGCTCTAGGTTTCTGTGTGGCATGTTTGCAAATGTAAATATGCCAGAGTTTCTTTGCATAAATCACACCTCTAACATGCACTTGAATCATCAAGACATATTCATAAAAACACACAAAAAAAGCTTCAATCTACACTTGTAAGACTGCATGTTAAGAAAACAATAATACTGGGTGGAAAGGCTAGACGTGGTGCCCGAATTCAATTTCTATATATTTCTATATAAGCACAAATCTGATGACTGAATTTTTCACCTTTCAAAAACAAAAAATATTTTACATTTGATGAATTATATCCTGAGAATAGAAAAAGAATAAGCAAAAGAGATTAGATAGCATATAGTGGAGTACATACATACAGTACATGCGAAGAGCATGAGTGTGATAACTGTAAGAACAGCACTGAGGGGGGGGGGGGGGGGGGGGGGGGGGGTGGGGGGGGTTTTTGGTGGTGGGGGGGGTGTTTTTTTTT